>PVJA010028728.1:0-27348 GCA_004027025.1 Myocastor coypus | reverse complement strand
GGAGGAGGAGGAGGCTTTTGTAGTCTCAGAGCCTCCGTGCCATTGCTTGTGGCGCCTTCACCCTGTTTCATTCTTCCTCTTCTACTACTCTTTTCCTACATCTGTATTAGTTCTCTGTCCATCTCCCCAGCTGTGCTGTGACCTCCACATAAACCCAGACTTCCTTTCTGGTTTGTCTCTGTGTCCTTACAGGGGCTCAGTGAATGCGTGTTGAATGATCTCGTAGATGGGGTGAGGGCTTACGTAACTCAGGCCTGACGTACAGGCAGTCCTCAGTGTAATGGGCACAGAAACTTTCTCTCTCTCTCTACCATCATGTGCTCTTTTAAACACTATTCCATTTTGAACTGACTTCTTCTTTTATTGCCTTGGAAGACCATGGTGCCATTGGGCCACATTTCTAACCCTGGTCCAGTAGACCTTGCCTTCTTTCCCACCAATCATGAGGCAGGAAGGCATCACCTGGGATCTCCTGAGAGCGGGAGAGTTGGACTCTTGCCACCAGCCAGGTACCTCACCTGCTTCTCTTTGTTCTCTTGTGACCTCTTCTTAAGTGCTGTCTCCTCGTATGGCTCTGATGGTAAATGGGGGAACTTGAAGAGATGAGAGATTCTGTGGTATTCTGGATTCCTCTTATGGATTTGAACTTGGGGTCAGAATGGTCTTTTTGAGGACCCTCATCAAGACAAGACATAGAGGGACACTAAGCAGTGGGGAGATATAAACAGAGAAGAAAATGTCAAACACATGCTTGTTGTTTTAAGGGTTGAGGAAAATAAGTGACATGTGTCAGCTTTGTTTGGAAACTACGAGATGAAACCAATAGGATGAGCGGATGGCTTTTATTCCTGTTAAACGAATACTTGGTATAATTGGCTGCACCTTCAAATGATACCCAGGATCAGCCACAGAGCCCTGCCCCTGCCGCACATGCGTGACCTGAACCCCCTCCACCTGTCACCTGCAATGCTGCTCCCTGTCCTGCATGGGGCTGCCCTCCAGAGCAGAGAGAGGAACCCTAGTGAAGCGCAGGCCATATATAACTCACCACATCTATGCCCAGATGGCCTCCACATGTCAGGCCAGCAGCTGGCAGAGGTTCTGTGTGCGAGCGCGTGCACATGTGTGTGTGTGCGTGTGTGTGTGTGCGTGTGTGTGTGTGTGCACGTGTGCCTGCGTGTGCGTGCTGCATGAGTACATAATGAATGCTTGCTGGAGATGAGTGGTGAAGGTGACAGGTATGACCATGTGCTCGCCTGGACCCATGGCCTAGTCAGAAGGAAGGCCAAGTAGTGATGCTTCTATTTCCAGGAATGCTAGGAATCCAAATGGGACCTGGGGCAAGGGGACCAGAGGGAGGCAGCTGCCTAAGACTTCTCCTCTGAAATGTCCTTGTAAAAGCAATACAGTGACACACGAGGGTCATAGATGACCCTTGGCCCCATAATCTCACTCCTGAAGCTTTATGCCAAAGAAATGAGTGATCCACAGCAAAGACATTTCCTACCACATTTTCTATGACAGCATAACATTATTTGGAAAATAACCCTGTTGTCCAGCAATCATTAACTGCACCTAATGCAGTTAGAGTAACTCCAGAGTCCCAATGTCGCCTGTGCCGTTGGGCGTCGCCTTATAGCCCTGATCTCATCTCCTTCTATTCTTGGCTCTGTGCCCTGCGCTGTAGCCACGCTGTTATTTTGTAAGATAACAGAAAATGTGTGTGTGTGTGTGTGTGTGTGTGTGTGTGTGTGTGTGGTGTGTGTAATACCAGGGATCGAACTCAGGACCTTGCACTTGACAGGCAGGCACTTATGCCACTGCCCTATCTTCCCAGTAAAGATAACAATTTCCTCAAATTTATTTAATACACGGATGGGCTGGCTGAAGTGACCCCTGCCCAAGCAATGCTTGAGACAGTACGCAAGGCATCCTGAGGGGTGCTTGGGGGTAGACTGTTAAGTGGTTAAAACAGTAGCGCTCACAGTCACCCCCGAGAAAGTGAGGTGCTCAGGTGTGAGCTTAACAAAGCATATACAAGCTCTGAGTGCCGAACTTACAAAGTGAGCATAAGGGGAGTCAGGGGACACCTTTAAGACCTTGACAGACAGAACTCAGAGGAGTGGAGCTGCCAGCCCACCCCACAGCGGTCTGTGCGGTTAACGTAATTCCAGTCAAGTTCACGATAGCACTGAGTTACAAACGTGTCTACCCAAAGACTTATGTGTGAATCTTCATAGCATTACTGCTGAGAGCCATGCATCAGTGCAGACAACTCAGAGGTCCAGACAATGAGTCAGTAAAAGCATGGTATAGCCATGCGATGGAATACTACTCAACCATAAAAAGGAGTAAAGCAAAAAAAAAAAAAAAAAAAAGCATTAACTGCTCCTTTCATACTATAGAAATGATCCCTGAAGGTATAGCCTTATTAACTGCTCCTTTCAAAAGAAATTCTTTCAAGGGTCTGCCAGATAGCTCAGTGGACTAAAGCACCTGCTTAGGCAGAGTGCAGAGGCCGGGGTTTGATCCCCAGCATCTGTGCCAGCCCTGCCACCGCAGCATGCTGAGATAGGGACAGAGACTGGGTATGATGGTATGTGCCTATAATCCCAGCCCTTGGGAGGCTGAAAATAGGAGAATTGCTGCAAATCCAATCTGCGTAGTGAGACCCTATACTAAATACATTAAAAACAAAAGAAAATTTTTCAGCACAAATTGATAATGCAAAGAGCCAAACTATTCTACATACACATCTTCATGTCTTTTCCCCTTCTTTTATTTGTCCCTCACCCCAGTTTTTCCTTCCCATTGAGCAAAGTATAGGACGTGATTGCTCAGAGATAGAAAGTAGCTTAGTAGTTGGCAGAGACCGGGGTGAACAAGTGCACTGGGCATGTAGAGTACTGGTGCAGAGCTTTCCCCAGGGGGTGATGAGAATGTTCTGAAATCAGATTGTACCAGTGGCTCAGACCCCAGGGATACAGGTCAAGCCACTAAAGGATACATTTTTTTTTTCAATTTTTTATTTTATTTATTTATTTATTTATTTTCTTGTTTCAGAACCTTTGTTTATTCACTCATTTTTATGGCCGGCTCAGCCTGCCCCGAGGGCAGGGCTGGTGCAGCATGTAGTGCCGGGGATCGAACTGTGGTCCCTGAAGCTGCCCAAGCTTTCCCAAGCTGGTGCTTTAGACCACTGAGCCATCCTGCCAGGCCCCAAGGATACATTTTAAAAGGGTGTACTTTATACTGAGTTACATCTCGGCTCAGTGGTCTCGGCTCCACTTATTTAATGTTAGTGGCAACTTTGGATACATCTGATGTCTTCTGTTACAGTGCTGCAGGGGACATCCTTGTTTTTATTCCCTCACTCCCCGGATATGTCTGTAGGACACAAAGTTAAAAATGGATTCATGGGGCCCAGCAGGATGGCTCAGTGGTCTGAAACGCCTGCTTAGGAAAGCTTAGGCAGCTGCAGGGACCACAGTTCGATCCCCGGCACCACATGCTGTGCCAGCCCTGCCCTCAGGGCAGACTAAGCCGGCCATAAAAATAAATAAACAAAAGTTCTGAAACAAGAAAAAGAAAATGGATTCATTTGTTGTGAGCGACATAGTGTTTGTTGTAGCCGCTGCCTGGGGCCAGGATGGCATTTAAAGTGCTGGGGCTCTGAATGGAGCAACTGACATTTCGTGGTTGCTGTCCACTAAGCTGGCGCTCCTAGGGAGAAAGGGTAAGCAGGCTATGGTGGGTACTGTTGTAGAGGGTGGGGCAAGTGCAGTTACAGGAGGGCCAGGAAGAAAAGGAAGAGCCTCGTCACCAGGACCTCATCTGGGGATTTGGTTTGGTTTGGGTGTGTGTGTGTGTGTGTGTGTGTGTGCGCGCGTGTGCACGCTATTTTTCCTTTCTGGCATTGTAGACAGCTTTTCCTTGTGAGACGGACTAGTCTACTTCTTGTTTTGCTTTTGTTTTCTTTCTTTCTTTGTGTGTGTGTGTGTGTGTGTTGAAACAGGGTCTCACTATGTAGTTCAGGCTGGCCTTGGGCTCAGTTTTGTAGCCCAGGCTGGTCTCAAATTCACGCTGATCCCCCTGCCTCAGCCTCCCAAGGGCTGGGATTACAGGCCTGCGCCACCACGCCTGGCCTGGACTACACTATTTCTGTTTTGTTTTTTATCTGTTAGGTGAAGGCATCCTCATCTCCTCGGAGGCAACCGAGCTTTTGGATTTCATAGACAACCAGGGCCAGGTGCACGTGATCCAGAAATACCTCGAGCGCCCTCTGCTGTTGGAGCCTGGGCACCGCAAGTTTGACATTCGGTAAGGCCGTCCTGTCCGCAGCTTCTGTCCTCTGTGGGTTCGTCATGTTAGGATGCGGTGACAAGACAAGCGGGCCGTGAATGTGAGGAAGATTTACTAGCTTTGAGATTAACAAAATTGAGCAGAGCTCAGAGGTGCCGAGCTTTTGCACAGAATTTCCTGTTTTTATTTCATTCGTTCATTTATTTATATTTTTTTCTTGTTTCAGAACTTGTTTATTTTTATGGCCGGCTCAGCCTGCCGTGAGGGCAGTTCTTTTTTCTAGGGAATTTTACTAAGAGTATCTATGTGTCTGTATAAAGGTATGCGTATGTGCATATACACATATATACGTAAATGCAGTTAAATGGCTTTTATGAAAATAACTTCTGAGTCTACAGGGAAGAATGCACATGTATCGGGCCTACCATAGAAGCAGCTGAGAGCTGCACATTGAACCCCTAAAAACTTGAGGTGCAGCCCACTGTGTGGCTGCGAGGTAATTTGCACTCACTTTATTGTCTGTGTCCTGCCCTTGGTGAACTGCTTGAATGCACCTCTGCATTGTCAGCTCTGAGCCCCCGCCTGCCGTGGGGGAGGAGGCTGTGGTGCTTCCCGCAGCTCACCAGCCCTCTTCCCCGTGTGCCCTCGCCCTTATCGCCTCATTGAGAATCCCTGTCCCTGATCTCATTCAGAGCGACTTGGCATCACTTATAAGACCGGCTGCTTCTTACTCCCTAGTCCCATCTCAGATGGCTCCACGATGTGTGTTCTTCCTCTTGACTGAAAGCACAAATGTGGCCAGTGGAGGTTTTACAAGTTAACCTCAAAACCTGTCCAAACACTTCAAAATGCTGTTGTTTTGTTTAATGGATTGAAGTTTCCTTGTCATATGGGGCAAAATGTTTTGTTTGCTTCTGTATAATGGTAATCCACTATTTTGACTAACTCAGACTTGGTTGGATATAATTTTGGAACCTACCTCCATCTGCTTACTTTACCTCTCTATCCCCTAAAATATTCAAAATAGATTAACACATACAGAGAGAGAGACAGACATACAGACAAAAAGGCAGACAGGCAGGCAGGCAGGCAGGCATAGAGATGGAGGGGGGATTATAGAAACCTGAATACAGCAGAGTTTTGTGTGCGCGTGTGTGTGTGTGTGTGTGTGTGTGTGTGTGTGTGTGTGTGTGTGTGTTGCAGGAGCTGGGTCTTGGTGGACCACCAGTACAATATCTACCTCTATCGAGAGGGTGTTCTCCGAACTGCCTCAGAACCGTACCATGTGGATAATTTCCAAGACAAGACCTGCCATCTGACCAATCACTGCATTCAGAAGGAGTTCTCAAAGAACTATGGGAAGTATGAGGAGGGGAATGAAATGTTCTTCGAGGAGTTCAATCAGTACCTCATGAGCGCTTTGAACATCACCTTAGAAACTAGTATCTTACAACAAATCAAGCATATAATAAGGTAATTTAATTGTCTCTGTTCTGCTTTATGTGTTTCTTTTTGAAGCTTTGCTTATGCCTTTCAAGGAATTACTCTTCCACTTAAGTTGTCTAGTTTCTGGACAACGGTTATGTGTGACATTCCTTTATTTTCATTTTAGTATTAGGATTTGTAATGAGATTCTTTCATTTCTGATATCAAAGGTTATATTTTCCTTCTGTTTTTCTTGGATAGATCGGCTAGAGAGTTATTAATTCTTTAAATATGTTTTAAAAATCAACATTTGAAGGGTTGGCCAAATAGCTCAGCAGATTAAAGCACCTGCAAGCAGGTGCAGGGGCCAGGGGTTCCATTTCAGGGTCTGCCGTGTCTCCCCCCCACCCCCACTGAGAGAGCAACTGAGACTGGGTGTGGTGGCACACACCCAAAATCCCAGCTCTTGGGTGATTGTAAATGGGCAAATTACCACCAATTCAATCTAGTAGTGAGACCCTGAACAACCTGTAGACCCTTCCTAAAACATAATAAATAAACAAAATAAAAATCAGCTTTTGGCTTTATTGAATTCCAGCTTTCCTGAATGCTGGGGTTATGGGTATATGCCACCAATCCTGCTGAGAATTTTAAAATAAAGTATAAAATGCATATTGTACAATTTAGTGAGTTTTCACTACAAGTGTACTTACCTAACTATGATGTAACTAAAGATATAAAACATTTCCAGCCATGGCTGGGCGTGGTGGCTCACGCCTGTAATCCCAGCACTTGGGAGGCTGAGGCAGGAGGATTGGTGCGAGTTCGAGACCAGCCTGGGCTACAAAAGTGAGCTCAAGGCCAGCCTCAACTGCATAGCAA
Organism: Myocastor coypus; assembly: GCA_004027025.1. Taxonomy (NCBI): domain Eukaryota; kingdom Metazoa; phylum Chordata; class Mammalia; order Rodentia; family Myocastoridae; genus Myocastor; species Myocastor coypus. Next base: position 20,739 of record PVJA010028728.1, on the reverse strand, counting down.
GACCCTGTCTCAAAAAGACAAAAAAAAAAAAAAAAAAAAAAACATTTCCAGCCAGGTGTGTGGCAGGGCATGCCAGTAATCCCAGCACTCTCAGAGGCCAAGGCCGGAGAATCACAAGTTCAAGGCCAAGGCCGGAGAATCACAAGTTCAAGCCCAACCTATGCAGCTTAGCAAATTAGTGAAATCCTGCTTCCAGATTAAAAAAAAAAAAAAAAAAAAAAACTGAAAAAGGAGGCTGGGGTGATAACTCAGTAGAATAAGTGCCCACCTGGCAAGTTCAGGGTCCTGAGTTCAATCCCTGGTACCACACATAAATAAATAAATAAACAAACAAACCAATAAATAACAAAGGGCTGGGGTCATAGCTCAGTGTAAAGGCCCTGTACCACCAATACATTTTTATAGTACTCCAAAGACTCCTTGGAACCCCCTCAGAATATTTGTTTCCTGCCAAATACTGCTACTCTTTTTTAAAATATTTATTTACTTTTGTATTATGGCCAGCTCAGCCTGCCCTGGGGGTGGGGCTGGTGCAGCATGTGGTGCCGGGTTTCAAACCTCGGTCCCTGAGGTTGCCTAAGCTTTCCTAAGCAGGTGCTTTAGACCACTGAGCCATCTCGCTGGCCTCAAGACAGCTTTTATTTATTTTGGGGGGCAGTAGCTAGGAATCAAACTCAGGACTTGGCGCTTGCTGGGCGAGCACTTACACCACTGAACTCTATCCCCCGCCCTCTTTGCTTCTTTCTAAAGCTTATATGAGTGGAATAATACTCTAGTTCCTGCTTTTGATGTGCAGCTTCTTTTATGCACTGTGTGTGGCATTCGTTCATGTTTCCCAGAGAGTCGTTTGTCCTTTGTACGGCTGTGTAATGCTCCATCGTGTGGACATTCCAGCACTTAGTTCTTCTGTACTTGGTGAACATCTGGGTTTTGTTTTTGGTAGCTTAGCTCCAGAACCTGTGTGTCATTGTTGTTTGTCAAGTGATACATTGCTCTAGAGAATGAGTCCTTGGCCCTGAACGGTTGTGCAGGAGACTGTCCCGGCCCACAGACAGTAGGGGGCGCTGTTCGCGGGACCCCATACTTTGCATTTGCCTGGGTCTTTGGCGCTGCATCGCAGTGACTGAGGTGTCTTCTTTAACGTGTTCTTACGAGAAATCCAGTAGCCTCACTCGGGGCTTGGAGTCCTCTCTCCAGCGACTGTCGATGGCCCGGAGGACACCAGGTAAAGTGGCCTAGGTGACAGGTGGGCTGGAGTCCCTCCTTTGGGGCTATCAGTGGCTTCAGACGCTCAGCAGCCTCTCCGTGAGGCTGCGCTTCAGCCCGAGAAGATGCAGTGCATGGAATCTCGGAGCAGGAGAACAGTTCTGGATTATTTATCTTGTGTTTCCAACAGATAGAAAGTAATATTTAATGTTGTTCCAGCTTACGGTCTTCCCTTTGTGTGTCAGAGTGTAGTGCTGCCATCACTTTTTCTTCTTTTGGGGCTGGGAATTGAACTCAGGACCTTGCACTTGCCAGGCAGGCAGTTGTGCCACAGAGCTATGTGCCCAGCTGCTCCATCACTTTTATTCCTTTCTTTTCTTGGTTTTCTCTCTCTCTCTCAAACTTTCCTTAATTTTTTTTTTTTTTTTTTTTTTTTTTTTTTTTTTTTTTTTTTTTTTTTTTTTTTTTTTTTTTTTTTTTTTTTTTTTTTTTTTTTTTTTTTTTTTTTTTTTTTTTTTTTTTTTTTTTTTTTTTTTTTTTTTTTTTTTTTTTTTTTTTTTTTTGGCTTTTTGAGAAAGGTTCTCGTTATGCAGTTCAGGCTGGCCTTGAGCTCACTTTCAAAGCCCAGGCTGGTCTCAAACTCACACTGATCCTCCTGCCTCAGCAAGTGCTGGGATTACCAGCATGTACCACCATGCTTGGCTTAATTGTATCTTAATCATATGTTAAGGGACTGGGGAGATAGCTCCATGGCACAAGTGCCTGCCTGGCAAGTGCAAGGTCGTGAGTTCAAACCCCAGTCCTGCAAAAAAAAGTTGTATGTTGTCTTCCTCCCCTACTTCCTTTCTGTTTGGTTTTTCAAGACAGGGTTTTGCAATTTAACTCAGGCTGTCCTTGAACCTACTATGTAGCCCAGGCTGACCTCAAACTCATAGTGATCCTCTTGCCTCAGCTTCCCAAGTGCTAGGATTACAGGTGTGTGCCACCGCACCTGGCTCTTTCTTTATTTTTGAGCTAGGGTCTCGCTATAGTCCAGGATACCCTGCAGTTTGCTGTGTATGTAGCTCAGGGCCTTGAATTCCCAATCCTACTGCCTCATCCTCCCAAGTGCTAAGAGTGCTGAGATTATGGGCATATGCCACCATTCCTGGCTTAAAGGACATTTTAATTAAAGTATGTTTAAGGGTCTGAGTGTAGAAATAAGCAAATATGTTTTTGTGGGTTTGAGGTGGAGCGATACTGGGGCTCGACTCCAGGGACTTCACCTGAGTTCATCCCCAGTGCTTTTTATTTTTTTATTTTGAGCCAGGGTCTCACTAAGTTGCTAAATTGTTGAGCAGTTCCTGAACTCCTGAGGTAAGATGGGCTTCCTGCCTAAGGCTTCCACACAGCTAGGATTATAGGCACTATTTTTTAAACAGAGTGTATGGTACATGTCGTAGTGCGACTCTGTAATCCCGCCACTTGGCAGGCTGAGGCAGGAGGATCACAAGTTTGTGGCCAGCCCAGGCTGCTTAGTGAGACCCTGGCTCAAAACAGAACAAACAAACCAGGGCCAGGGCTGGAGGTCTGTAGATTTGCTGGTGCTGCCTGGGTTCAAATTCCAGTACTAGGAGGAGAAAAAGAATGTGCTCCTTGTCCCTGTGGTTTATAGATGAATGGAAGAAGAAATTTTGGTTCTCTAAGACTATTTTAAAAGATTTAAATGTATCTACACAAATGCTTTCTTTTGAGTAGACGTCAAAAAGTGGAAGTTACCAGTAAGGATTTTTTTTTTTGAGGGGGGAACTGGGGATCGAACTCAGGACATTGCACTTGCCAGGCAGGTGCTTGTGCCTCTGAGCTATGTCACCAGCCCACAGGATACATCTTTAAATCCGTCAAGTGGGAGCTGGTTTCTTTTTCCTTCCTAAGCCACAGCTGTATGGATGGACAGGTGCCTTTGTAATCCAAGTCATTGGAACACCTGGGCCCAAAGTTCATTTGACGGAAAAGTCAGGGAAAATCTTCACTAAACAGAAATGGAAAGCCGGGCATAGTGGTGCACGCCAGTAATCCCAGCATTTGGGAGGCTGAGGCAGGAGGATTGTTGTGAGTTAAGAGACCAGCATAGGCTACAAAGTGAGCTCAAGGACACCCTGAACTGCGTAGCGAGACCCTGTCTCAAAAAAACTAAACAAACAAACAAACAAACAAAAACAGGGCTGCTGGCCAGATAGCTCAGCAGACTAAAGTGCCTGCTTAGGCAGACACAACGTCCCTAGTTCCATCCCTGGCATGCCGCGCTGGCTCTGCCCCTGGGGCACATTGAGACTGTAATTGAGACTGGGCTTGGTGACTCGAATCTGTAATCCCAGCGCTTGGGAAGCTGAAAGCAGGAGAATCACTACATGTCTGATCTACATAGGAGACCTTGTAGACCCTGCCCACCCTGCCCTAAATACAAAAAAAGCAGAGACCGCTTGTGCTCCTGGGATACAGTGACCCCTCACTTGTCCCAGAGGTTAGGTTTCAGACATCCCTGTGATCAGAGAAAGGGCAATGTTGTATTTTAGTATTTATATATATTTTAAGGCTTTATAAACCCTTCCCATACTCTTACCCACCTTTCCCATACATTTATTTTTTATTATTTTTTAAATAATTTTTTATTTTATTTTTTTTCTTGTTTCAGAACTTTTGTTTGTTTATTTATTTATTTTTATGGCCAGCTCAGCCTGCCCTGAGGGCAGGGCTGGTGCAGCATGTGGTGCTGGGGATCGAACCGCAGTCCTTGCAGCTGCCTAAGCTTTCCTAAACAGGCGCTTTAGACCACTGAGCCATCCTGCCGGGGGCCCCCTTTCCCATACTTTTAAAAACACTTCTAATGTTCTCAACCATTTTCTAAACTCATAAGCCTACTTAATTGTAACAATATACATTTATCATGTGGTACAGTATGTATTCATCCACTAAAGAAATACATACTGTAAACAGTATTTTATTTCAATTTGATATTCTTTTAATATGTTAAAATTAACAGTTTTGAGTATATTTTTATACACTTAAAACTTAAAATCTCCTCAGCAGGGGCCAAGGAGATAGGTCAGGGGCACAAGTGCCTGCCTGGCAAGTGCAAGGTCCTGAGTTTGATCCCTAGTTCTGAAGAAAAAAAAAAAAAGTAAAATTAAAAAAGATATATAATTTCAAGCAAAAATCATTAAAACTGTAAGTACTATACATATAAATATATAGTACTATACACTACCACAAAATTCCTCAATGTAGTGAACAATCTATGATAAACAATTTAGACTAATATTTTTTGAAAACCCACAAAAGAGTCTGAAAGTTGAACCACAAAATAGCAAGGGACTACTGTATTTGTTGTAGATAGTAGCTGTGCGTTATTCATAAATAGTAGATTTGTCGTATCATTAATAGTGAATTCATAAAATATGCCTTCTCATGAGGGGAACATTTATGACTCTTGTTGGTGCCAAGAGTTTCACTAAGTTCCTTACCTAATTACCTCTGAACACTGCTGCCACTCAGAGCAGCCAACTACAGGCTCAGGCTCCTCTTAGTCTTCAGAGTCTCCCTCTTCAGGGAGACATGGGCCCCGGCTTTCTCAATGAACTCTATCCAGGAAGGGTTATGACTGGAATTTCAGCTTTATCTTATGACCAAAGCCTTGTGTTGGCCAGTGGTGACCACTTGTGCCTCCAGATGGTCTCAGATGCTGACTCCGCCCTTAGAGTTCTAGAAGGAACATCATAGCATGCTGTCCTGTATGGTCCTACCTGAGACAGCTGGGCCGGTGTCTCTCTGAGGACACTGAGGTCTGCTATGAACAGGAGAGAGACTTTAAAGGGTGTGGAGGAGCCCGAGCCTTCACGTGACAACTTGAGTTACATCCAGCCCTGGTAAACAAATTGCATTTGTAAGTCACAAGGTCCACTGTTATTTCACTCTTTGACTTTCATATGCATGGGGATTGAACTCAGGATCCTGTGCTTGCCAGGCAAGCACTTATTCTACTGACCTATCTCCCCAGCCCTTAAATCATTTTTTTTTTTTTTTTTTTGCTTTTTGAGACAGGGTCTCACTATGCAGTTCAGGCTGGCCTTAAGCTCACTTTTGTAGCCCAGGCTGGTTTCGAACTCACATTGATCCTCCTGACTCAGCCTCCCGAGTGCTGGGATTACAGGCGTGCGCCACCACACCCGGCTCCTTAAATCTTTTAATTAGCAAACGCTTGGCAGTAAAACCAGAGCTGGTGGAAGAAACTATTAGGACCAGCATTCTTTGTTATCAAGAAATGTGGCAGCAGTCCTAGCTTCCTCCATGGGAAGACTCTGCATCTGGAGAGGCCACAGGGACTATATGCTGTGCTCCCTAGGACCTGGGACAAGGACAGCAGCTTTTGCCTGAAAGAACCCAGTGGTCACATGCATTTCTAACAAACTCTGTGATATGTAGCATTCTCAGTGACATTTTTTTTAAAAAAAAGAATTCAATTGCAACCCATTTTTACACACGCCAGACATCAGATCTTCCAAGCACAGCTCCATGCACCCTCTGCCTCTGTCCCGCTTCCTCAGCAAGCTGTCGCCCTGTCCCCCAGGAGCTGCCTCCTGAGTGTGGAGCCGGCCATCAGCACCAGGCACCTCCCTTACCAGAGCTTCCAACTCTTTGGCTTCGACTTCATGGTGGACGAGGAGCTGAAGGTCTGGCTCATTGAGGTCAACGGCGCCCCAGCTTGTGCCCAGTAAGTCCGTACTGAATGCCACTGTGTCTGACAGGTGGGAGCAGGTTGGCACTTGGCAGGTGTGACGGAAGGGCAGAGCCCTGCGCTGCTGTGGGAAGGCTGTCACGTGGCAGGAGTGCTTGGGAGAACCCTGGCTGGCATGGGAGCTCAGCTCTGTTGTCACCTTTCCTGTGTCCCATGTGATGATCAGTTTTCAGGCGGATGGCAGACGCATGCAAGTGTCAAGCAGAACTGCTAACTGCCCGAGAGACACTCTTAGGTCCACCTGAGTGAGCAAGGATCCTGAGAGTGGGAGAGATAGTCACACCGGGGCAGAAGGTGGTCTGGATGGCCGGGCTGGCCCTGTGACGCTGAGGAGAGGCTCAGGTCTCAAAGGGAACAACGGGAAGAGTGTTCAGCGGGATACAGCATCCGGGGACACAGCTCTGTGTTGGGTGCTGGACACTGGGCACATCCCGGCGATGCTCACGTGACTGACTCTGTGCTTGGGGCCAGTCCTCCGCCCTCAGTGCTGCCCATGTAGGGAACCTACATGCTTTGGCCTAGGGGTGGGCCTGCCTCTTTTTTTTTAATGTCTTTTTGAGACAGGGTCTCGCTGTGCAGTTCAGGCTGGCCTTGAGCTCACTTTTGTGGCCCAAGCTGGTCTCGAACTCACAATGATCCTCCTGCCTCAGCCTCCCAAGTGCTGGGATTACAGGAATGTGCCACCATGCCCGGCCTGGGCCTGCCTCTTTGATCCTATACCAGCAAGGAAGGATAGCCGAGCACAGAGCAGGTAGCGGGTATAGCGACTCCCTAGCTCAGAGGTGTGGGAGGCACAGCTTCAGCACCTTTCCCCAGTGGTGCTCACATGTTCCTACTGGAACACTGCTTTCTCATCGCGTAGCCCTTTACATAAGCCTCACATGGCTGGTCCTGCCAGAGCCCAGCCCAGGTGACAGAAGCGCACACCTGTGTTGTGTCTTCTCTGGACTCGGGCTCCCTGGCTCTGCGCAGCACCTCAGTGTCTGCTGGATTCCCTTTTTTCTCCAATCTGCCTAGGCTTGGTGGGGTACAGGAGATGGGGAAAGACCAGAGTCCCCAAGGACACTGCCCAGTTCATTATATTAGGAATCATCTTGTCCTTCAATTTCTGCAAGAGAAGAAAAACCATCTGTCTGTTAGGTTCATGATTGTGTGTGGAGAGGCCCCTGTGGTGGGAACTGGGGGATCAGACCAAGGGGGTTCGGTACAGATGGGGTCACGCTGTCTCAGCCTCATGCTGAAGGAGGCAACTTTCAAATGCTTTTTTATTTGTTTCCTAAAGGAGGAAAAGGAAAGGGATTTGGTAGGGAGGTGAGACGATGGCTCAGACAATCTGCTCGTGACCTGCGGGCTCCATGGTTTTGTACGCGGTCACATCCTGACTTCCCTGTTTTGGTTTATGGGAGAGCGTGTCAGGTGTCCTCCTCCATCAGGATTGCCCAACGCATGAACTGGCTTGACCGTGTTGAGGCCTCTTTATATCCTCCTCCTCCCAGCATTCCCCTGCAGAAGCTACATCCAGAGGTGGTTTATGACAAGCATCATGAAACACTGAACATGCCATATTTTGGCAGCCCCTGGATCTTGGTGCATGACTGGGTCCCAAATTTAGTAATTACCCCTTTTCCTGTGGACCTCCAGGGTCCTGTGTCTTCAGAAGTGAGAGGTTGAGTAGTCAGGCCATGCTGAACTATGGGAATGAGACTTGATTTGTCTCAGAGGTGTGGGGCTGAGTTGGGCATGGGGGAGTGGGGGAGACAGGAGAGAGGAGAGAGAAAGGAGTGGGGAGAGGGAGGGAGAGAGGGAGGGAGGGAGGGAAGGAGGGAGGGAAGGAGGGAGGCTGGGAGTGAGAGAGAGAATAGACCATAACAGGAGAGATGAGGGTTAGCCAGCTCTTACGACTTCCCAGAAAAGAAAATAGAAGCATGAACTTTTCCTTCACCGGGGCACTACAGTAAGTGGGGATGCTGAAGCACCAGCCTAGGGGCCAAGAGTAGGTAAGAGGGTCTGTGGTGAGTGGCAGTGGGGATGAGAATAATCCCGTGAGGTCTTCCTGACCGGTGGAGACAGGAAGACAGCGCCTTCTGACAATTAGGAGAGTGAGGGGCTCCATCCTACGCTGGTTGGTTTGCCCTTGCCCTTACCTCAAGCCACTGAGATTCCAGATGTGTGCAGAACACGCCATGTGGGTGGGGGGTGGGGGCCAGAGGGTCATCTCAGGATTTTCTCTCCAGCCCACGCAACTCTGGCTTTTGCCTGGGTCAGAATCAGTCCGAGGGGCTTGGCTCCAGGGCCTAGGGTGCCACCCTTGGGAATCCTACGAGGGCAAGTAGGAGGCAGAAGTCTCAAGCTCGCTGAAGTGGTCGGAAGGAGGCCTTCTTTTTGGCCGGTCCACTGGGTGGTCCCCATGCCTGCAGAGGAAGTCCGGACCTGGGGCCCATTTCTTTGGGGCCTGATGGGAGCTACATCACACCAGTCCACTTGTGATAGCCACTTCCCTCGGGCCCCTCAGTTCCTAATCTGTGGTGCACGCCCGCTGCACCATTCACACAGCCCTGTTCTCTCCCCAGTGTGCGCCAAGGCACGCACGCACGCACGCGCTCGCAGTCCCGCCCTCCCGCCTTCTCTTCTCCCCTCCTTTGTCCTCCTTTCTCCTCTATGCTGTTATCTTTTGCCGGTCTGACTTTATCTTCTGGACTTGGCTTAGCTGTTGATTCTCTGGGATCTTTCCAGTGTCCCCTGAACCATAACAAATTGATTGCTGGGATCGTGCCTGCCTCTCTGTGCATGCTCAAATATGGGCTCTCGTGTGCTTCAGGGCATCCCTGCCACCTGCAGCAGGAATAGTCTGTTTTGGCCTTTTATAAATATTTGTGAGGAAATGCTTTATCTATATGCAGTGTTTCCTGCGGTACATCTATAAGCCATGGAAATCAGGTTTATAAAGATGATCATGAGAGGGGCTGGGGAGATAGCTCCGTTGGTACAAGTGCTTGCCTGGCAAGTGCAAGGTCATGAGTTGGAACCCCGATCCTGTTAAAAAAAAAAAAAAATCATGAGATAGCATTTTTGGGAGAGATCTTAGTTAAAATAGAAAAACAAAACTTTGGATTTTTTTTTTTCTTTGCACTTTGATAAACTCCCTCAATGACATTTTTATAAACTCATTTCAGGAAGCTCTACGCAGAGCTGTGCCAGGGCATCGTGGACCTGGCCATATCCAGTGTCTTCCCGCCTCCAGATGTGGAGCAGCTGCCGCAGCCAGCTGCATTCATCAAGCTCTGACCGGCGGGGCCCTCAGAGCTGCCTTGGGAAGCGCCAATGGTCCTGCTCCACGCCAGGGCGAGGGCATCGGACTGGTCCTTGTCAGGCCAAGATGGGGAAGAGAGGCGACTTGAACAGCGTGACAGAAGAGAGCAGGAGAAGAGGGAGCGATCCCAGAGCCCACTGCCCAAGGAGCGGCCCCGGGGAGCTCTCAGCGGTGCTGGTGCCACATGGGAAACTGCAGCACGTGTCTGAGTGGGGAGCAGAGCGTTCGTCTGTGGGGCGAAGGCAGGGATTTGGCTCCTGTGTGGGCCCACCCTTGGGAAGGATCCCTGTGCTGCAGCAGCTCTGGGGGCATAGCCGGTCCTCCCCGGGGGTGGCAGACCGAGGGCTGCTGCTTGGCCTTTCCACCCACCCACTGCAGCCTTAGTGCCTTAGTGCTGTGCCCAGCTGCAGGCCGGCTTGCTGGGACACAAAGTGGATACTGGAGCACCTGGGCGGTGGCCCGTGTGTCCCCTGCTCGTCCTCTCCATGACACTCTGTCCTCCTAAACCCTGGGCGAGCATGCGCCAACAGTCCTTGGTTTCACGCCGCGTGTCGGCTCTCTGCGAAGGCTGCTCTCCTGGTCTGCTTTCTGGTGGGGTGGGGTGGAGCTCCTGGCAGGGGTCCTCTGCCTAGGGCCCAGACAGCGCCCACTGCACGCTCGATCTGCTCTCTGCATGTTTTAGAAACAAAGCACCAAGTCTGCCAAACTTCGAAGCCTCCAATAAGCATGAGAGAGGAAAACACATATGGTATCTTGCTTTCCTTAAGAGATTGGATATGTGCGTGGGGGGGGAGGGGCTTTGAAATATGATGATTCTCAATTATTTTTGTTTTCATCAGAGTGCGAACTGCATGGGGCCAGCCAGATAGCTCAGTGGACAAAGTGCCTGCTTGTGTAAGCGTAGGGACCAGGGGTTTGATCCCCGGCACCGCTGGGCACTGGGCATACTAAGCTGGCCACTGAGTCCAGGCATGGTGGCACACACCTGCATATGCCTGTAACCCCAGCACAGGGAAGGCTGCAAACAGGAGGATCACTATGAGTCTGAGCTGCAGAGTGAGACCCTGTACCAAATACATTTAAAAATAATAATAATAATACTAAATGCAGATTTGCAAAGTTTCTTTTCCTTCAGTTTTTAAAAATTTGTTAAATCCTGAGGATCAGGAAGGTAGAATTCCATGTCCCATGTCCTCTCCAAATGGCCCTGGCCAGACATGGGTGGCATCCCTTCTTCTGGGGTCTCCCTTGTGCTTCAAGCACCTGGTGCGACAGGTTGCATTCCAGGAAGGATTCTGAGTCCCCTTGTGCCTAGAAGCATCAGGAGAGAGGCTCTTGGAGTAGGTGTGTATCCCGTCTAGGTGGGAAAGAGGCAAGTTCAGAGCTCCATGCAGCTCAAGTCTCGACAAAGGTGTACAGCAAAGATGTGATTTCTGAGTACCGGATCTGCTGATACTTTGATCCACAGATCTCGGGAGGCTTCTGGGGAGGCCACATCACTAGCAGTGGGAAGACGTTTCTGGTCATCAACATGAACTTGAGCTCACTGCGATCCTCCTGTCTCAGCCCCCCAATCCCGAGTGCTGGGATTACAGGTATGCATTGCCATGCCTGGCTGGGCTATTCTTAGGGTGTCCTGGAAATCACAGTAGCAGGCATGGCACGCAGGACTCTGTACTTCTCCCAGAACATGGCCTACTCTTCATGTGCTCCAGTATTCCTTTCTGCTTGGCAGGTTCTGCAGTCAGGTGAGATGTTTATAGTAGAGAGAAAAGCTTCCCCTCCTCAGATAGGATGAGCTATGAAGGTTTTTGATGAGAAAGAACAAATGTTAGAAATTATGTGCTAGAGACAGTGATGCGTGATTGGACAGGAAGCTATTACAGTGCAGTAATAAAGGTCTCAACCAGTTGGTGCTCTCAGCAGTTAGGAATTATGCAAAGTCCCATGGGATATCTGGAACATGAGGAATATACATTGCATGCAGGGCAAAATAAGGGCCAGTGGGAAGTCAGTCCTGGAGGCCCAGCACTGCTGGCCCGTTGGCCTGTGGGGCCTCCTGGGAATGAAGTGAGCACTGAGGTTCTGGGCTCTTAGCAAGTGCAGGTGGGCTGGAAGTGGGGAAAGCCTGGAGGTTTCTGTGTGCTCTGGGACCCACATAACAGGAACATTGTGCAGTTTTCTGGCTCATCCAGTAATGGAGCTCAGAATTCAGTTGTCAGAAAGTCTGTGGATCCTGATAGCTTTTCCAAGAATCCTGAAGCTGTTGTTCCCTCACATGGTTCTGAGCATGTGCCTGTGTAAAGCATAGCTATGACGTATTTCTAGCCGGAAGGTTGGCTCCGAGCTCCCTGGTGTCACAGGATTGGTCCACGTAAGCATGGCCCGTTGCTAGGAGAAGAGCTGTCATTTACTTGGAGACGTCAGGTCCAGTCTTGACACTGTTCTTCAACTGCACAGTTTCAGAGGAGCCCTCACCTCTCTGTGCCTTAGTTTCTTTTCTCATAGAAGAGATTGTTTCCAGACCAGGCACTACCTCAAGGGCTCTTCATGAGGATGGATGAGAGTAGGAAAGCTCAAGAGCCTTTAATACCATGCTGACTACATTGTACAAACACTGCGAACATTTGAAAATAGAATGTTGGTGCCTCTACCTCCACTCTTCTCCTGGGCCTGGGCAGTTAAACCAGATCCACAGGCAGCAACAGTGTCTTGAGATGCCTTGAATTACTGCCTGAGAGGATGAAAAAAATTCATTATTACCTGGAAGAATCATGTAAGGCTGAAGCTTTAAAAAAAAAAAAATCTTTTTGGAAATAGGCATCCCTTTAAGAACACCCAGACGCTGACATCTGTATTTATGGCGCAAGCCACTGTTGTCTAAGCAGGCTCTCCATTTGCTTCTCACAGCATTTGGAAAGTCAGATCTGCTTACCATAAAGTTTATGAAGCCTTGACCCCCAAAGAAACAGCTGTGGACTTATAGATCTCCTAAATAAGTGTGAAAGTTTTAGTTTTGAGAGAAAGGTCCTTTCCCTTACACTGACCTCCTCTGTGATGATAAACTCCATATTACCAAGAACATTTAAGTGCCTCGGTGTTTGTATGGCAGGCAGAGCAGATGCAGGCGCAGGTCCCAGCCTATGGGATGTTTTGCGAGATCCCCAGGGACACGGTCAGGTGTGTGGAGTACCTGAGCGCACTGGAAATGTGCAGGGATCCGCAGAACCGGCAAGGGCTGTAAAGCTACAAGGTATTCTCGTGAGTAGTTGCAGTTTCGACAGGTGGTGCCAGTCCTGTCATGAGGGTGGCAGAGGGGCCTCCACGAATACAGACAAGGTGCCGATAGCGGTTCGCATGTAGCATGTGGGTGCCAGAGAGAACACGCAGCGATGTACATGTCTCTGATCGTGGATGCAGAATCTGTACCTACGAAGAAATTATTTCGAAAATAAGGCAATTTTGTGAATGTTTAAAAATTCCCAGAGCATTAAAGTAATGATATTTCAAGCATGTTTGCCCCCTTTGGTTGTGTTATTGTAGATGTTGACTATCCTATAGGTTGTTTAAATCCACAATACCACTACCTAGAAGTAGGCAGACTTCATCTGGAGGCAGCCAGATAGTAAATATCAAGGCTTTTACTGGCTCCTCAGGATCTCTGTTGCATAATCTTTGTCTTTTCCACAACTCTTCCAAAGCATAAAAGGATCCAGACTCCTAGGCCATACAAGACAGAAGCCAGGTGTGGTCGTAGCTTCCAGACCCGAGGAGACTGGGCCTCACCTCAGCTTGTCCTTCAGGAGGGCGAGCTCCTCATAGAGGAAAGTCTCAGCTGCGCACACTGGCCCATTGTTTCCCACAGGTCTGGGTATTCTCTGAGAGGTGATGTGAATGGCAATGGGAGGCAGACGGTTGTGAAGAAGAGTTCCTGAGCTTCAAATAAGAGGTAGCTTCCGCCATTACCCAGACAGCCAGGGTGACCTTATGGAGCGCAAAGGCCCAGCCCTCACCAAATTCTTGAATACCTATAATCTCACTCCTCAGGCACATAGTCTTCAGGTAGAAGGGCTTTGTTTATGGAAATGATCATTAACTTGTAACATTTTGTGCTGTGAGGAAACATACTTTGAACTCCTATGTGTGGCCTGCAGGGCCTGCTTCTGGCCCCAAAGAGGGTCCTTCTGTGTCAGATGTGACGGGACGCACTGTGCTGGGCTCCGCAGAGTGCATGGACCAGATGAGCAGCCTCGTAGGATCAGGTTCAGAGACACGGGAGGACCTCTGCCGAGGGCTGTCCATTTGCTGCCAGCAACTGTCCCGAGGTTCTCCCTTGGCCACAGAAATTCAGTAATGCTTTAAAGATGGTTGCCCTCAAGTATCCCTAAAGGCATGGGAAATGAGGGGACCCTTTGTGCACAAGTTGAACATTGTTACAAACAACTTGCCTTTTAAAAGTTCCCATAAGAGGATATCCTATGAATGTCCTTAGGGGGGAGTGTCCCATCCATCATAAACCCACCAGAGGAGCTAGATGTTGACCATTTTGCAGCAATATAGAAGACATATATTCAAGAGAAATGTGCGCATCTCAGGAAGAACAACAGTTTCCGACATTTTAACTTGCCTTCTTCCTATCCCCATTTCCCACAGCTGTGGCAACTTTGGAAACCAAGAGCCTTAAAACTATGGTGAAACTTGGCTTCTTAGCAACTACAGTAGGGTATAGAATGGGGTCGGAGCATGTCCAAAGCCCCTCTAACTGAGACATCAAATCCCCAATTCTAAGGTTCTGTTTTTCTTCGAAGTGACTCAGAGCTTGCCCAGGTTAGGCAGCTGTTTCTCCTGAATCTACTTGTCAAAACTGATAGCACTTATTTTATGCTGCAGTTTTCTGAGATAGCTAAAGCCATTGGAAGAAATAAGAACATAGATGGAGGGGCTGGGGAGATAGCTCCGAGGCACAAGTGCCTGCGTGGCAAGTGCAAGATCGTGAGTTTGAACCCCGGTCCCGCAAAAAAAAAAAAAAAAAAAAAAAAAAAAAAAAAAAAAAAAAAAAAAAAAAAAGAACATAGATGGTAGCTAGCCATGGTGGATCGCAGGATTGCAGGTTCAAGGCCAACCTGGACTACACAGTGAGACCCAAACTCAGAAAACAAAAATAAAAACAAAAACAAATGAGACATCACCCAACTTCAGTCTCAGTGGCCTATTTTAGATTTAATAACTGAGAGGAGCCAGGTGTGGTGGCACTTGTCTGCAATCCCAGCAGTTGGGAGGCTGAGACTGGAGGATCATAAGATTGAATCTGCCTTGACAACTTGATGAGAACCTATCTAAAAATAAGAAGGGCTAAGGATGTAGCTCAAAGCCAAGGCTCTGGGTTCAATCCCCAGTATCACAACAAAACAAAACAATACACACATAGGTTCACAGAACAAGGATGTGAAAATATATATCAGACAAATAGTAAAGCAAGAGTGACTACACTCACTAATATTGAACAAAACAGGTTTTAAGAAAAGATTACTGGGCCCGGCGGGATGGCTCAGTGGTCTAAAGCCCCTGCTTGGGAAAGCTTTGGCGGCTTCAGGGACCGCGGTTCGATCTCCGGCACCACATGCTGCGCCAGCCCTGCCCTTGGGGCTGGCTGAGCTGGCCATAAAAATGAGTGAATAAACAAATAAAGGTTCTTTAAAAAATAATAATAATAAAAGATTAAAAAAAAAGAAAAGATTACTGAGCACCATGGGAATAGGCAAGAACAAGTGCCTCACAAAACTCGGCCAAAAAGGAGCCAAGAAGAACGTGGTTGACCTATTTTATGAAAACAACTGCTATGATATGAAGGCGCCGGCTATGTTCAACATGAGAAATATCGGGAAAACACTCGTCACCAGAACTCAAGGAACCAAAATTGCATCTGATGGGCTCAAAGGGTGTGTGTTCGAAATGAGCCTTGCTGATCTGCAGAATGATGAGGTTGCCTTTAGAAAATTCAAGCTAATTACTGAAGATGTTCAGGGCAAAAACTGCCTGACTAACTTCCATGGCATGGAGCTCACCCATGACAAAATGTGTTCCATGGTCAAAAGATGGCAGACCAAGCTGGATGTGGTGGCACACACCTATAATCCCAGCACTTGCGAGGCTGAGGCAGGAGGATCTGATGTGAGTTAGAGACCAGCCTGGGCTACAAAAGGGAGCTCAAGGCCAGCCTGAGCTGCATAGTGAGACTTTGTCTCAAAAAGGCAAAAAAAAAAAAGACAGACCATGATTGAAGCTTGTGTTGATGTCAAGACTACTAATGCTTGGGCCCAGCAGGATGGTTCAGTGGTCTAAAGCACCAGCTTAGGAAAGCTTAGGTGGCTGCAGGGACCACGATTCAATCCCCAGCACCACATGCTGCGCCAGCCCTGCCCTCAGGTCAGGCTGAGCTGGCCATAAAAATAAACAAACAAAAGTTCTGGAACAAGAAAAAAAAAAAAAAAAAAAAAACTACCGATGCTTATTTGCATCGACTGTTCTGTGTTGACTTTACCAAAAAACTCAATAATCAGATACAGAAGACCTCTTATGCGCAGCACCAGCAGGTCTGCCAAATCTGGGAGAAAATGATGGAAATCATGACCCGAGTGGTACAGAGAAATGACTGGAAGGAAGCGGTCAATAAGCTGATTCCAGACAGCGTTGGGAAGGACATAGGAAAGCCTTGCCAGTCTATCTGCCCTCTTCATGATGTCTTCGTCAGAAAAGTAAAAATGCTGAAGAAGGCCAAGTTTAAATTGGGAAAATTCATGGAGTTTCATGGTGAAGGAAATAGCTCTGGGAAGGCTACTGGGGATGAGACTGGAGCTAAAGTTGAAAAAGCTGATGAATATGAACTACCGGTCCAAGAGTTTGCTTAAGATCCAGATTTTTAATAGTGATGAAGTCCTATTTGTGATGAGAAAAAAAAAAAAAAAAAAAAAAAGGATTACTGACCAGACATAGTGACACATGCCTGTAATCCCAGCACTCAGGAGGCTGAGGTAGGAGGATCATTGTGTGTTCAAGACCAGCCTGAACTGCATAGTGAGACCCTGTCTCAGACCACCACTCCCCCGCCAAAAAAAAAAATGCCATTGCAAAGATCTTTTATAATGAAAGGTAAAAGGATCAGTCCATCAATATAAACATGTATCTGTCAAGGAATGCAAGACACATAAAACAAAAACTGACCGGCATGGAGAAGTAGGCAGTTTAACAATAATGGTTGAAATTGTCAATGCTCCATTTTCAATTATGGATAGAACAAGGCAGATGCTTAATAAGGAAGTAGAAAATGCTTTTAAACCAACTAGAAGGGCTGGAAAGATAGCTCAGTAGAATAAGTACTTGCCTGGCAAGCACAAGGACCTGCCCTAGCCCTAGGATGCACCTTCTACACTCTGGGATGGAGAAGTGCTGAGTCATTTGATTAAGTTTCTAAGCTTCTCAAATTGACACAACCATTACACATATAGCAGAGACTACAGGCCTGTGCCACTTCACTCAGCTTGTCATATGGATTTTTTACAAAGAGGCTAAGACAGTGAAGTTGAGGAAAAAAATAGTCTTCAACAAATGGTGCTAGGACAACTGTCCATACACATACAATGGAATGATGTGCTATATCTTTTTTTTCTGCCCTGTTCAAAAATTAACTCAAAGTGGGTCAAAGGTATAAGCCAGAAGAAAGCACACATGTAAATCTTCATGATCTTGGGTAGACACTGATTTCTTAGATGTAAAACCAAAATTACTAGTGACAACAATCACAACAAATAAACAGTGCTTGATTAAATTTTTTTACTTCAAAATCATCTTCAAAGGTATAAAACGATCACACACAGAATTGAAGAAAATATTTGCAAATCACATGCTCAATGTGGACTAGGGCCACATTGGGACTAGGGCCAGGGAGATAGCTCAAGGGCACAGGTGCCTGCTTGGCAAGTGCAAGGTCCTGAGTTCAATCCCTGCTTCAACAACAACAACAACAAAAAAAAAAAAAAAAAAAAAAGTATTGGCACTGACTAGCTGAAGTATTGTTTTGTTTTGTTTTGTTTTTTTTGTCTTTTTGAGACAGGGTCTTGTTATGCAGTTCAGGCTGGCCTTGAGCTCACTTTTGTAGCTCAGGCTGGTCTCAAACTCACAGTGATCCTCCTGCCTCAGCCTCCGGAGTGCTGGGATTACAGGCATGCGCCACCACTCCTGGCTTGAAGTACTGTTATAACCACCTCAGCAATAAAAAAGGTAAGTGGGACTTGGTGGTTCATGCCTGTAATCCCAGTTAGGGAGACCAAGATAGGAGATCTCAAATTCAAGGCCAGCCTGAGCAGTCTAGTCAAACTCTGTCTCAAATCAAAATACTACTGCTGCTAATAAAGACTAAGAATAAGGAGCCAGGGAGCTAGCTCTGTGGCACAAGTGCCTGCCTGGCAAGTGCAAGGTCATGAGTTTGGATCCCGGTCCTGCAATAAATAAGTAAATAAATAAATAAATAAATACTAGGAATGTACATCAGTGCTGTCACAACTTAATCCTAGTACTGTACCTGAAAACAGGAGAGAAAGCAAGGTCAGTGAATCCTTTTTACAATTTGTGGTGTAAAAGGGAGAAGAGAAATAGTTAGTTGAAAAAGGATAAAGAACCTATGAATTTCTTAGAAAGAGCATTGCTAGTTTGTATATCGATGGAAATGACTGCTCCTGCAATATTCCCTTATTTTCCTGTCCTCCAAAAGTCCCTGACCAGTAGAAAGGGAAAGAAAAAAGGGTTTTCTTCCAGGCTTGGAGGTGCACACGTGTAATCCCAGCAATCGGGAAGCTGAGGCAGACTCTTGGACTGCCAAGAGTTCAAGTTCAGCCTGGTTTACATAGTTGAGATCCTGTCTCAAAACACAAATAGAAAGATGATCCTTAGAACTGATCTGAGATCTTCTGAAGGGAGAGAAGACAGAATGCCAGTTACAGGTGCATAAATCTTGGCAAATTTGGTGACGTCAAGAAAAAAATAGATGCAGAAGAAACTTATTTAAAAGTGATATAGGAAGCTGGGGCGGCACTCAACTGTAATCCCAGCACTTGGGAGACTGAGGGAGGCAGAAGGATCACTAGTTCTAGGCCAGCCTGGGCTATATGGTGAGTTTAAGGCTACCCTGAATTAAAAAAAAAAAAAAAAGGAAAAGAAAGAAAAGAAAAGCTATATGGGAATGAAAATTATCAGCTCATGTAGAAAAAGGTGAAGTTGATGTAAGGAGGGATTCCCAAGGGGCAGGAGGACACTCTGGGGAGTGGTGGATTCGATTTTATGGTTGTATACACAAGTATGCACAGAAGTGTACACACGAGTATGCGGGCAAGTCAAAACTTACCAGCACGTATAAATGTGTTGAGTGACTGTGTCAGTAATACAATACTGTTAAGTGCACACACGATAGAGTTGAAAAATAGGAGCAAGCACTCTGATCAATATTCTAGGAAGTGGTACCACCAAAAAAAAATTCTAGGAAGATAAATAATTCATAGATTTACTAGACTTTACACTGAATCCACTTGGATGCCCCTCCCTAGCTTCCTATCAGAGGAGGAATGTGGGTAGGTGGTGGAACGGAGGAGGGTCCTCTTCCCTTGTCTCTAGCTCTGCACAGTTTTAACCGGCCCGCTCATGTCGGAGCTTTGGTTCCAAGCCGACCCTATAAAAGCGGAGGACTAAGGTCGGGCGGAACTCGCCGGATGTTTCCCAGAAGGCTCCGCGGCCCCGCCCATTTCTCTCTAGTGTGGAGCGGCTATAGGAGCCTCAGGTGCGGCCGCCATATGGATCCCAGCGGCCGGTGGCGGAACCTTCCTCGCGGACCGAGCCTAAAGCACCTGACCGACCCCTCGTACGGGATCCCGCGGGAGCAGCAGAAGGCGGCGTTGCAGGAGCTGACGCGGGCGCACGTGGACTCCTTCAACTACGCGGTGTGCGAGGGGCTCAGCCAAGCTGTGCAGGTGATCGCCACGTTTCCCCCGACCCCCTGCAGCTCTGGATGTCCTCCACCCCCACCCCCGGGGCTGGTTTAGGAGAGAAATTCTCTGGGGTAGATGGAAGAAGCAAGGGGAGGGGCGTGGTGGGTGCAGCACCGCGGAAGGCGCGTGGGATCCGGCCGCGTGGAGCAGGGGTGCCGGGGAGATGGCTGGCAGCCGCAGAGTACCCCCAAATGCTAGGGCCCCGCGGTCGAGCCCGGCTCTGAGTACTAGGGAGGGAAAAGCAAATGTAGAACAGACGCAGGCTTAGGCCTCCTGCGCCTTGTAGCCGAGTCGACCCGGAGAAATGGATTTGTTTTCCGGGCTTGCTGTGTGTATGATCATGAGCCGAGATTTGCCCTACGACCATTTCGGGTGCTGGTAGAGCAACGAGTAGTGATTTGTCGGGGCTGTGCTCCCCAGGTATTCACGTTGCAAATGCCTTTGTGTCACTTGAAGTCCTGTCTTCTCCAAACCACCTCGGAAGATTTTGAGCTGACTCGTGGACAGATTGTAATGTGCAAGGTCGCGCTTTCATTGCACTTTGTAGAGTACTAAGGAGAGAAACTAGTCGGCTGGTGTAGAGGGGGACGTGAATGAGGCACTAATGATTGCTTTAGATGATAACGTAGCAGAGTTCAGGTGAGGATAGTTAGTGGGCGATCTCTCCAGTGTCCCCAAGCATTAGAGTTTGCGAGTAAGAAGCAGCGCCTGTGAGAGAGACAGCTCCTGAGTGTCTTCCCCCCCCCCGGGTTTGGAGGGTAAAGGAATGGAGAGCCGAACCTCAACGCCAGTGCTTTGGAGAATGGCTCTGCCGAGAAGTGGCTGTAGGAGTAGGTTACAAGGGAGAGAGAGCGTGTAGAGAGGCATGTTACCCAGGTGTTTCAGAAAAGACCGGCTGGATGTTAAGGAAAGAGATTACATTCCTATCAGGGAGTTGGCAGCATCAGTTAGAGCCACATACTAGGGGCCACTGCCCTGCGGTGGCGTTGGGTAAGTGAGACAGGAATAGAGATAATGTGGAAACCTTCTGTTTGCCAACCTATACTTGCAAATACTATGGGAGCCACTAGGATTCTTTGGAGATTGATGTTTTTTAATCCATTGGAGGGGGAAAAAAGATGTCTGTGAGAAAAACTGCTATCTAATTAAAAGTGAATCTGTGCTTGAATTTATTGAAATAGTGACGAGTTGAGGAGTGAGATAATTAGAGAAGACTTGCTTAAATAAGATGTGCATATAGTTAGTCATAATGTACAGACTTGACAGTTCCCTAGTTTCTTTTTGTCTGAGGATCTCTTGCTTACAATTCTTGAGGGACCCCTGAAAAGCTTCCGTGTATCAGTGCTTGTCTATTCCAAATTAAAATGGAGAAATTTTAACAAGTTTTTAAATTCACTTAAGAATAAACCAATTGC
>PVJA010028727.1:0-27337 GCA_004027025.1 Myocastor coypus | reverse complement strand
AGTTGCTCCTTGTCATGGAAATATTTCACTTCTCCCTCATACTTGAAGGAGAGTTTTGCCAGGTATAGTAGTCTGGGCTGAAATTTGTTTTCATGAAGGACTTGAAGCACTCTGTTCCATGCTTTTCTTGACTTCATGGTTTGTGAAGAGAAATCCACCATTATTCTGATGGGTTTTCCTTTAAATGTGATCTGTTTCTTTTCTCCAGCAGTTTTTAGTATACTATTCTTCAGCTGGATTTCTGCTATCTTGACTATTATATGTCTTGGTGTGTTTTTAGTTGGGTTGATGTTATTTGGAGTTCTGTATGCTTCAGTTATCTGAATGTCCAACTGCTTTCTCATATTTGGGAAGTTTTCTGCTATTACTTCTGCCCATATTGTTTTTATATCATTTGTATTGACTCCTTCTTTTTCATTGATTCCCATTCATCTCACATTGTTCATTTTTTCATCATCTTGCAGATATTGAATTATTTTTTCCTGCATTCTGGTTGAGTTTAAAAGATCCTTTTCTACTTTTCCCTGGCTGCGACTGTGTCTTCAAGATCTGAAACTCTATCTTCACTTTAATTCATACGGCTCTGCCAACTTGTGATCGAGATTTTATTTTCTTGTATATCTTTTTGAAACTATTTCATTTAATGTATTTCTTTCCTATATTGCTCCATCAGGGACTCCATCATTTTTCTATTCTCCTCTAATTTTTTATTGATGTCTTCTTTAGTAGTATTGAAGTCTCTCATTAAAGTTATCCTTTCTCTCTCTAATTCAGAGATTATTTCTGTCCTGTTCTCCTCTCTACCTTTCTGTAGTTGTTCCCCTACTTGGGATGCTATTGATTTAGATATGTCTTTCTTAACTTTAGATATTATTTCTGCTCTGTTTTCCTCTATACGTCTCTCTAGTCATTTTTCCACTTCATGTATTTCTTTTTTTACTTCAGATGTCATCTCTGATCTCAGTTACTCTATAAGTTTCTGCACTTGTCTGTCTATCTCAGATGCTACCGATTCAGAGGTTTCATCTGCATGATTCCAATTTTCTTCCATGGTAGTGTCTCCTGTATTTGATTTGGGTGGGCTTGGGCCCTGAGATTGCATCTTACTCTTTGTCGTTATGATTTTGTATGGAAGCGATCTCTGCACTTTGGTGAAGTTATGCTATTAGTATCTATGAGCATTTGGTCTGGAACACCCAAGTTGGTTCCCCTCCAGAAGTGCCTGGCTGCATGTCAGATCTCGGGCTGCTGGCTGCGGTGAGGCCCCGTGGGTCTGGACTCTGGGTGGAGATAAAGCTCTGGAGTTGAGGAGCCCTGGTAGGCTCGTGGGCCGGATGAGTTGCCAGATGAGACGCGTTATGAGTTCGGTACTGGAGCTTGGGCAGGAGGGGTTTTAAAAAAAGGAAAGGAAATGAAAGGAAACAAAAGAAAAGGAAAGGAAAGGGGGGAGGTAGGCCGAGGGTCCTTACCCAGTTGGTGCGGAGGCCAGACAGGATTGAGACCAGAAGTCAGGAGGAGGAGATGAAAAAAACAGGGAGAGGTGCCGAGGGTCCTTACCCGGCAGGCATGCGAGCCAGATGGGATCGGGACCAGAAGTCAGGAGGAGACAAAAAAAAAAAAAAAAAAACGGGGAGAGGGGCTGAGGGTCCTTACCCAGCCAGCGCACCCATACCGCTTCTCATGTCATACTACTTATTGCTATACTCTCTTTAAAGTAGAAGGTGCTGAAAGAAAACAAGAGACAAGAAAAAAAAAAATCGTAGGATTATCCTGCTACAACGTTGTACATGATTTGATTTCTAAATTTCTGTGTAAAAATGTTCCATTGTTTTTTCACATTCTATAGGGGTTTAAATTTTAGAATGTCCATGGTTGCTGGAAAATAGCAGTTCCATGTTATGTCTAAGGGGTTTGATATTCAGACAGACAATGACGTTAAGCTCAGCTGTCTCTGTTATAGAGTAATAATACCTTTAAGCTTCTCTTCTGGATGTTTAACAACTAAAGTTTGCAGACAAAACATTAGAGTAATAGAGGGGCTACAAGGATAGCCAATATTGTGGCCCTTGCACTTCAGGTCAGTGAGGACTCAGGACATAAGGGAACCTGTAGTGGTGTCCCAAATTTTCTGATCAAGGAGATTTTGGGGCCACAAAGGAAAGTGACCAACAATGTATAGGTGCCTAAGGAGAGTCTCCTAGAGAGAAAACATTCCCTCAGGCTTTGACAGAGAACAAACTGGTCAAGCAGTGGCCGTGACTCAGTCAGATGACTGACACTAATAGAAGTCTATAAGGTGCTGTACATGGTTCCAGCATAAATCTTGAGAGGATTTGACTGACCTTGTCAGATACAAAAGTTACATATTTGTTATACAGGTTTTGGTTTAACTTGGCCTTAACCATCCAGCAGAAAAGTTTAACTATGAGGCATAAAAAATAAAGCCAGCTTAGTATGCTGAGCTACAAAAGGCTCAAGTCAACAGCTTCTGACAATGCCAGTTATGCTGATAACCTACTACTACTGCAGAATATTGAATTATGCATGTGACTACTTTCTCCTAGTTCAATGAAAAGGAATATTTGTGCCAATAGTGTTTAGAAAAGTTATCGTGTCTGCATCTTGTACTCTGAACAACTACCATGGAGACAATAATATGCATTGTGTTCATTATTGTGGCTGTCCTACTAATGTGTTAGGAAACTGTCTCATTGTTATTTATTATTAAAAGTAGTGAATTTTTTTTAAAAAAAAAGACAGCACTGAGGCTGAGGGTAGAAGGGGTCCTGTCAGGGAACTCCTGCACCTGCCTGGCCCAAGGTAGCCCCAGCCAGATGCGCACATCTCACCTTCCTTTACCTCCACTGCTTCCCACCCTTTCATGCCATCTCCTACAGAAAGGAGAGGCCCATTCCAAGGCTCAGCCTGCTCCCTGGACCTCTGGATCTCCTTGACTTTCCAGCCAGCCTACTTTAGGCTGGCTCTCCTTCTGGAGAAGGGGAGAGAGCTTCCTCCCACACAGTTGACTCCCTAGACTGGTCTGCAACTGGGCCCTGCTCCACCAACCTCTGGACCTGAGGCTCCAGCCAGAGAGAAAGAACTGTGGGGCTGTTTCTCCAGTTTGGGGCTCACCTCTAAGTGTCTCTGCTTTAGTCCACCTTCTGTTGCTGATAACCCAATACCAAAGTCTGGACAAGGTTTTACCTGTTTTAATTTGTTAAATTTTTCATGCAAGCATATAGAATGATTTTGTTCATATTCCTTACCTACTGTGTACCTCTTTTCTTCTCCTCTTACTCCTTTTGTCTTACTAATAATAGCCTTGTTTTTATGGCATCTTTGGGGTTGTAGCACATTTTATCTGGCTTATTTGGCTTTACATGATAATCTCTAGTGCCATTGTCCTGCAAGTTAACATAATTTTGTTCATCTTTAGGGCTGAATAATACTCAATTGTGTATGCATGCCACACTTTCTTCAGCCATTCTTCCTTTAATGGACACTTACGCTGGTTTCCTTCCTTGGTTATTGTGAATTATGCTGCCCTAAACATGGGTGAGAAGATATCAAGACTAACCTAAGTTTTAAAGAAATGAGTTTGGGTTCCACTCCTGGATCTGGCCCAAGGCCAAAAGGCTGAGCCTGGTGGCTACCTTGTTGGCATCAGAGTCCCAAGGCCATGCCCAAATCATGCAACAAGGGAGGGAATACACCCCCGTGCCTCTTCTGCTCCCCCTTCCACTTCTTGTGAAGTCACCAAGATTAGGCATAGGGGCCCCACTCTGATGACCTTATTCAGTCTTGCTCACTGCCCAGTGGTCTCACCACTGAGCACCACAACTGGATAAAATTCCCACAGTCTGAATACCCTGCGAAGGGAGGAGATATTGGCATACGACTGTACTCAGACTTTCTCCACACACTGCAGGAGCCCTCCTTTACCTCCCAAGTCACTGAGACCTGAAAAACCTCAAAGTAACAGCAGGGCTGGCTTTCTGGACATGAAACAGACCAGCACAGTGTCCCAGCAACCCCTCACACCTGGTTTAATGTTCCATTACCACGTTAGAATTCTTATTAACTTTGTAATATGAGTTGCCTCATTTTCATTTTGCACTGAGCCCACAAGCTAAATGGCTGATCCTGGTAGCAGACCATGCCCTGCAAGAAGTTTCCCTCAGGCCACTTAGTGAAGATACGGCTCCTTGCTCAAGAGCAAGACAGGGTAGAAAGGCATGGGACATTCTCCAAGGCCCTTCTGCTTCCCTGGCCCTCCCTCCTCCTTTCTTCTGTTCCCCACCCTCCTGACCTCTCCCTTGCTCTGCCCTAAGAGCTCACCTAATAAGTGTCACCTCAGATTGGACAGCAAGGTGAAAAACCCATTCCAGTCCCTTCAGGCTTCATCAGGAACCCCGTGGGTCACAACAGCTTTTTAGAATGGGAATTGATATTTTCATCCCTTCTTTTTCCCGTTTGCTACCCTCATTCACATGATTAACCCTGGCTGTTCATTCCAAAGCCTGAGCCTGACACTAGTGACAGTCTAAAAAGCAATTCTGGGAGATTTGGGAGTAGAAGAAGAAAGACCTGTGGTCTACCCCAAGGCCAGCAGGCTCCCTGGGCCTCAGATGTATGCACGTATCACCTACGCAGGCTAATCAGGTTAAGATCCAGGGAGTCTGCCACACAGAAAAGAATTATGGAGCTACCAGAGATTCCTAGTCACTGTGTACAGTATCCCTACTGCAGCCAGAGATGAGCTTTGAGCCCCGGCACTACAGAATCACTTAGAAGCTTCTAAATAGGGTCTTCTATATGTTCTCCCAGTCCTGTGGGTCAGGGCAGGGTCAAGACACCACCCATGCTGCAGCCCATGCTGTGTGCCGCAGATCCAGGTGCCGTGGTGACAGTAGAATAGGCATCCTAACACTCTGCCCTGGACCCACTGAGCTACACAGGACAGCCAGCCCCCACCCCACCCCTGAGGCCAGAGGGAAGCCCCACTAAGATCCCGAGCCAGGGCTCTGCTCCACTTTCTAGCTGTCGGGATCCTGAATGAAAGTTTCTGTACTGACCTCTGATCTGGTCCCTGGTTCCTTGTCCTGTGCACCTCCCTCCAGAGAGGACTGGTACTATGATGGAAGAGAGCAGAGGGCAAAGCAGAAGCTCTGGGTCCGAGGCCTTGTTCTGCCACTTCCCAGCCAGGTACTTGACACTCAGTGATGAAATAAGGCATTGTGGGGCACTGCTGCATCTCCCTACAGGCCCTTGATTTCTCTTGTCCTGGACATGCAAACAGCATAAGACCACAGGGCAAAAAGTCCCCAACCAGGCAGTGGCCACCTTTCCCAGTGAAGCACATGGACTCACCCTGCTAGGACTAGATCTTGAGCATTTTGAACAAATAATTTAAATCCAAGTATTCTACTGACTACTCTCAATGGAAGTCTCTACTGGCAATATCCTCAGGATACCATGTCTTCTGCCCTTTGGGGAAGTTTCTTTAGTTTTTCCTTTTTCTGTGAGCCCCCACTTCCATCCATCTCCCAGCAAATCCTTCCTAAGGTTCAGTCTGCTGTAGTCAGGAACTGTTGTTTACAGCCCAAGACTCCTGTCTCACATAGTATGTCCTATCATCCCCACTTCACAGATCAGACAACTGAGGCTCAAGAGAGGCTGGACTCATTACAGGCTTCTACAACTACTTAGTAATGGGACCTGCTCTTGGGGATGGCTCTCGCTCCACCTCCGCACACCAGGCAACTTTTAACTGCAACCTGTAGGAAATATATGTTGGAGAAATCATTTCATTACAGAAAGATAAATGCAGAAAGGGACCCAGAAAAACACCAGTGATGTTTGCTTGGACACAGTTCAGAGCCTTAAGTAGTCCTCACAAAGGCAACAACAGCGGCTGAAAACTTAACACCTTGAACTAGAGCTGAACCTTCAGACAATCTAACCACGATCCATAAAGACAGAACCACAAAAGTGGAGACAATGGTGCTCTTCTTTATTTTTTTAAGGAAAATTTGTGACAATTGTATGTAATTTCAAGGTTAAAGGCATCTTGATTCACAATAATGAAAATCTCATTTATCTACATATTAGTGTCCTAAAGCTAGCTTCATTTACATAATCATAAATTTCATTTCAACTGTCCTCAGCAGCTTGCTCCCATTTGATGAAAATGTAAGTGGTAATTTTATTTGGGCTCAACTGCATCTATATTGCATTTATGCTGCATCAGAAAATAACATTTCAATCTCACCAGTAAGTTGGGCTCATTACAACAAAATAAGAATATTGGTTAAAACACCAAGTCAGTTTCCCAAATGTCTTTAAAGGCCCTGGTCAATGTCCTATTATTACCCAGTTGGTTTTAATTGCATTTAATCAAAAAGTATTTTCATTTCTTGCAAAATGCAGGCTGCCCACAGGCCATAGAATTTCAAGATGACTTGGAGTGAGGGTGGTCACAAGGGAAGCAAAAGCTACTGAGATCACTGCCAATTTTGACACAAAACAGACTGGCCTAACATGCATCAACTCAAACAGGTGTGAACACAACCAGAGCCACCCGCTCCGCTGCCAACATGACCCCAACTCTTCATCAAACCTGAAATCTAATTCATAACCATGGAGGGTTGGAGCATGTGTGTCTGCTACAATGCCTGGCATAAGGTAAGGTGCAGCCAGAGGTCCCAGAAATGACTAAAACAAGCAGGAAGACCCTTGGCAGGTGTTCTGGCAGCTTAGCAGCCTGGCAGAGGTGGACCCTGAGGCTGAGAGGGACAAAGCAACTTCCTCAGGTTCATCAACCAATACCAGAGTCAAGACATCTCTCAGGAAAGGCAAGCAGAGCAGCTTAAACGTTCACCTGAAATGTCACATGGCTTCTCAAGAGCCCAACGGGGAAATGTGGTGGTGCACAGAGCTACTCTTGGCCTCACTGTGACACCGCTCCTCACCACCAAGCCTGCAGTGAGCCTTGGTACTCATGTGGGAACCCACAGCTGCCATCTCTGGGGGAGACTACTCTGTTGTTCTTAGAGATGCATGGGCAGACAGCTCAAGGGAGACAGCACCGCTCACCAGCAATGTCTTCAGAGGCAGCCTCTTTACACCCTTTCTGGGCTTCAAGGAAGCCAAACACATTTCTCACCAATCAAGGCTGTTTTTGACAACTGCATCCTGCACGCCAGGGTCACAGGTCTCTGGCCCATGCCCAGCAGCACTGCACAGAAAATGTCTAGCCGGGGCCTGATGCAAGAAATGAATAATCGCAGCCGTTCCCAGGCGCAGAAGCAGTGACCAAGACAAGAGATTTTTCCAGGTAGGAGCAGGGCCAGGAGCAGACAGGTGATGAATTGGTTTCCAGGGATTTCTGGAAAGGTATTAAGCCCTTTTATAAAAGGCCCTGAAACTCTACAGTTCTGAACGGGGACAAGACAGAGGGCAGGGGATTGCCACACAGCCAGTTTTTAGGCTGTTATAATCCCACAAGGACCTGCAACACATGCTAATCCATTCACATTTGTGTCACCCGGGGCGCACCATTTTTCATTTTTCACACATGGTGAGCCGCACACTCGGGGCAAGGCGCCTTGTTAAGACCGTGCTCTGAAAGGCAGCCTTTCTCATACTTCAGTCTCCTGGGGAGCCACTTAGAACTATTAAAACAGAGGCCAGAGCCCTCCTCAGCCTCCTGGATCTCTGCTGGTTGATAAGCATTTCAAGGACCTCAGGGACTCTGAGGCAGAGAGCTTTATCTCCCTGGCCTGACCAGGAGCCGGAACTCCAGACCCCAGCTGAATCCCCAGGCCCTCTGGCCAGCAGTCTGTAATATCTCCCAAGGGCAATCTCAGCTGCTGAGCTTAGAATAGAAGCAAAAAGATTTACCCAAGGCTACATTCTATAAATAGGGCACTTTTCTATAATTTACTCGCTAGAACTTACAGGTAAATATTTGTAAAAAGAGTGACATAGGGCACTCTGATTCCTGATCTCCGGTTGTTCCTTTTGAGGATTGGTAATGATCTTAACCACCATAGCTGAGAACACACTGTCCAGTTACTCTGGTCCCCAAATTTCTGCAGGCATCACTGTTGACCTTGGTACAACAAGGTCACCTGTAGCAGGGTGTTTGCTTCTTGCTTCTGGGCTGCTGGATCCTGTGCTGCTTTGGGGGAGTCTCCGGAGCCTCATTCCAGTCTGTGTTCCTTCCTTGCTATCAGAGGTGGGGCTCTGCTCTCTCCACCCTGGAGCCCAAACTCACCCACTTGGAAGAAGCGATACTTTTCTGGGTAGCACCGTGCAGCACGCCCCCTAGCAGTGACTTTGGTTTGTTGTGAAAGTAGTGAGTTCTCTCTCACTGGGGATAGCCAAGCAGAGGTCAGTCTACTTTATGCTGGGAATAGCTGCAACCTGTGGACCAACGCCAATCAACTAAGACACTGAACTTTGAGACCCCTGAAGCCCTTCCCACTCTAGGAGTCCAGGTCCATGAATTTCAAATTTGACTTCTACCACTGCATCATCCAACACACCTGAATTCTGCCCCTCCAGGCTTCTAAAGCTCAGACTTGTTCTGTACCACATGGTAAAATACAATTTATGTATCTCCTAAGTGTCAGAGCCATGAGAAAGAAAAACAAATTAATCAACAAAGAATTCCTTTTCAATGTTTTTCAAGCCAGCTTGTGTCTGTCACCAAACCACAGGTGAAATACTAATAAAATTCAGCCAGTGACAACAGCATAATGATTTAAATATGGTCTATTGTTCCAAAGAAACCTACACATAACATAGCTCCAAGCCTGGCCTTTTTAATGAGTGTGAACTTTGTTAATAAGGGAACTACGAGATGGCAACAAAGGTCTCCTGAAGAATAAAGGGAGCGATGCCACCAGTGCATGGCAGGGGGAGGGATCCGGGAGGCTCACAGTGCACAGCCATCTTCCCTAGGAAATCTGCCAAGACGGGTGATGAAGGGATCCAGGGAGAAGAAGCAACTGGAACACAGGAGTAATGACGTCATTTCCCCCTTTTTAGCCTAATTTGAAAAGATGGGGCCATGGAACCTCACTCCAGCTTTGAATAATAAGAGCAAACCACAGCTGAAGAAGCAATGTGTCAGCCAGGACCTTCAGGATTGAGACAAATGGAGCCCTGGAGCCTCTGCCCTGACCCCGACTACCTTCCAGCCCCCATGCCACCCCAAACACCCTGACTGTCTTATCTTTTCCAATACACAGCTTCTCCCCTTGCTTCCATGTTTGTTTGATTTTTTGCCCTCCTTCTTTCCGGTGCTGGGAATTGAACCCAGGGCTTCACAATATGCTATTCAAGTGCTCTACCACTGAACTACATCCAGAGACTCTCGTCACCATGCTGTTCTATATGGTCTCCCTTCTGTCTCCAGCCATCTCAGCCTTACCCTAAACCCAGATCCAAAAGCCACCAGCTCCATGTCATCCTTCCTAATCCAGAGGACTCAGTGCTCCCCACTGGGGAACTATGAGCCTCTAGGCTTTCTGCTCTGCCCAGCCCTACAGTCCATTCCCCACTCCACAGTGTGTTTATCTGCCTCCCATGGTCTCTCTTATTAGAGTGGAAGCTCTCTGAGGGTTGTGACAAGGTCACAGATCTCATTGTTACCCAAGGGTAGAGCACAGGGTTTACCAAGTGACAATATGAGGACCAAGGTGAAAGGCATCATTTATAAAGCCATTGACCCTAAGTGTTTTGGCCACAACATCTCCTTCAAGGTGCTCACTGGGTAGGGGATTGTCTCAGTTAGTCTTCTGTCATTGCTGGGACAAATACCCAACACCCAAAATGAAGGAAGGAAAAGTTTATTTAGCTCACAGTTTGTGGAGGTTTCAGTCCATATTCAGCTGGCCCAAGGCTGAGTGGAGCAGGGCAGAGAGCATCCAGTTCATGGCGGCGGAACAGCAACAAAATGATGACAGAGGCAAACGAACAACCAGGGGAGCAGAGAGCAACAGCATGAGTCTGTCTCTCAGTCTCTCTGTATATTACATTCAGCCTATCTGCCTTAGGCTACACCCATAATCCCAGAAGTACTCAGACCCATGATCCCATCAGTACTAAAACCCATAATCCCAGAGATCATGAATCAAGTCTCAAACTCTAGAGGTCCTCACCCCATGATTGCATGAGACTCTGAGGGGACAACTAGACATAAACTGTAACAGCAACAGAGAAAGAGTCTGTTTCTCTGTCTCTCATAATAAATTCAGGTTATTGACCCAGGCTGAGGAAAGTATATACACCCATAATTCCAAAAGTACTAAAAGCCATAATCCCAGTGAATCATGAGTTAGTCTTATGATTAACGAGCATGAACTTTGTTGATAAGGGCTAACTACAAGATGGCAACAAGCCAGGCGTTGTGGCACACGCCTGCAATCCCAGCACTAGGGAGGCTGAAGCAGGAGGATTGGTGTGAGTTCGAGACCAGCCTGGGCTACAAAAGTGAGCTCAAGGCCAGCCTGAACTGCATAGCGAGACCTTGTCTCAAAAAGACAAAAAAAAAAAGATGGCAACAAAGGTCTCCTGAAGAATAAAGAGATAAGTGCCACCGTCACATGGCAGAGGGAAGGATCCAGGAGGCTCCCAATGCTCAGCCACCATGCACTGTGAAGTCTCCACTCTGTGACTACATGAGGCTTTGGGGGGACAACTAGACACAAACCATAACAGAGATATAAAAGGATACAACTAAATCAGTGTTGCTAAATGTTGCATAGAGTGAGCTATGCATATGACCTGAAAGGCTTAGCCCCCTCCCTGGACAGACAGAATCACACTCAGCCCAGCTGGCCACTGTGCTTCGTGGTCTTATGTACATCACCCAGCCTCACTGTGCCTCAGTTTCCTGCTTCACGGTGTAGAGATGACTGCTCCTCCTCTCCAGAGTTGTTGAGATACTATAACATGGTTAAGCAGAAGTGACAGAAACCAAGATTCTCAAGAAATGTCACACTCTTCTCTGCGCCATGGTCTCAGTGTGCTCGCTCTCTGCCGCACTCATCTGTTGAAACCTAAATACTGAGGTAGTGGTATTAAGAGATAGGGAGATGATTAGCTCAGGGGCAGAAGCCCTATGAATGGATTAAAGCCCTTATTGAAGAACCCCAGAGAGGCATCCTTCTCCCACTGCCATAAAAGGACACAGCAAGAAGACACCATCTGGGCTGGGGAGATAGCTTAGCAATCTAAGCACCTGACTGTCAAGTGCAAGGACCCAAGTTCAAACCCCAGTACTTCATGCCATGCCATTCCGGAAATCCCTGACTCATCATGCTTGCCACTGAAACCAGGTGTGATGACACACACCTATAATCTCAGCAACGGGGAGGCTGAGACAGGAGGATCATTACAAGTCCCAGCTGCATAGAAAGAGTCTATATCAAATAAATGA
Source organism: Myocastor coypus (assembly GCA_004027025.1). NCBI lineage: Eukaryota > Metazoa > Chordata > Mammalia > Rodentia > Myocastoridae > Myocastor > Myocastor coypus. The sequence continues at coordinate 15,888 of PVJA010028727.1, read as the reverse complement.
ATAAGTATTTAAAAAGACACCATCTCCAAACCAGGGGTCCCTCATCAGACACCAAATCTGCTGGCACCTGGATCTTGGACTCATCAACATCCAAAACCATGAGGACTAACTGTGGTGTTCATTAGCTCCTAGTTTATGATGCTTGGTTACAGCAACTAGAACAGAGTAAAGCTCCTTCCTTCTGCTGTGAGATTTTAGATCAGGTAGCGCCTGAGTCTTGCCATCTGTGGAATAGGCAGACATGCTCTCTACTTCTTATTCTACTACTCAAGGAGCCATGTAAAACATTAATATTTATAACAGACTTGGTTTATTCAACGCGATATATAAGTGTGAAATAGTCATCCTACTCTTCCTAAACAACATAGGAATCGCCATCTGTCACTTCTAAGAAGATTACGAGATTGTTGTCCATCAGGATGCACTGTTAGCAGAGAAAAGTGTTGCCAGGGGAAGAAGCCTATCTTCCCTTCCCTGGGAGTACGCTGGGTCTGTCCTCCCTCTGTAGCCCTGTGATCCCAAGTGTTGTTTGTCTCTGTTGGGATGTGTTGGACAGTGATGCCTATAAAGCCACCACAACATCTGGAAGCTGACTGATGGAGAAGCCAAGGCTTAGGGAGGTTACTGTAAGTCTATATCCAATGTTCTCTGCCCACCCTTGCCTAGCATGCTGAAGGAGGACAGGCTGTGTTGCAGATTTTCTGGTTGATATTGTGTCAACTTGAGAAGCTTAAAAATTTAATTAAGGGACTCAGGAAGGAGACAGAGTTCTTACTTTGTAAGCATCCTCATCCTGTGCAAAAGGAGGGCATGGACATTGTGTGAGTCCTACACCCTCACCCCAGGGCACTTGCTTACAAGGAAAGGAGAGAAGCCACAGGTGCTGCTGCTTCCTTTGCTCTTTGCTGTTTTCTGCTGCTGACTGGCCTCTGCCATGTACCAGTCTGCCATGGAGCCAGCCAAGTATGGGACCAGAACTGCCACTAACCATCAGCTAAATAAACCTTTCCTTCTTTATTCAGGGTGCTCGCTATTTTGTTCTAGAAATGAGTGAAAATAACAAAGTAACAGAGATGGCAGACAAGGTGTTTCCAGGTGACCCTAAGGTCGCATGAGCCTTACCAGGACCACAGGAAAAACAACACAGGCTCAGGATCAACAGAGCATGCATCCTTCATCCCTCTCCATTCTCAACAGGAGGATGGGGAGATACGGGCATGCAGAAATTATGAAAATTGCATAGAGAGCAGGACTCAAAATCAAATTCACGCCGTCCACATATAATGGTGTAAAAGTAACAAAGCCTTTGTCTACGTAGGGGGAAAAAAGATGACGGCCTACTCCAAGAGATAATTCTGTGTGGTCTCTCAGAATTCAACCAGGCTGACCATCCATCCCATATTCTTAAGTAAACTGTCCCAAAATAATGATTAATTACATGTCCCCGGCTCACTCCTAAAGTATGGTAACTCGATGTAGATGATCATTCCACAGCTATGCTGTGGCTACAAATGAGAAACACACAGGAGGCTTCCTGAATGTCTCAATTAAATCATAATCTCGCAGATGAGGCTCAGTCACTGGAATTTTTATGTTTAAAGCTTTCCCCAGCGAGTTTAATGGACAACCAACATTCAGGGTCACTGCCCTTAATGGAAAGCAACACTCACTGATGAACTACAGTGGGCAACCTTGTGATTGGGGAAACAGAGGCAGCACAGGGGGTTGTATGGTCCGGAAGACCCCATCAGTGGCCCACTGCCCCCACTGGTCATTCTGCTCATGTCTACTCACCTGCCCACTCAGGGAAGGGTTTGTGGCTCAGTGGCTGGTACCAGTGTAATGACACGTGGGTCCTTAGTGCTCAGCTCACTTCCAGAGAGAAGCAGTGAGAAAAGTCTTCCATTTCACCTTGAAACAGGGAGGAAGAGTGCAGAGAGACAGATTTTTCCACACATTTTAGAAAGATTCTGCCAGAAAATTCCATCGAGGCGCAGGGAGCCAAGTCCCTGGCATAGATCGGCCCCAGAGCCTAGGGAGAAAACATATCCTGTGCTTGGCTTGGTGAACAGACTGTCTCCAAATGCTGCATCTCCTCATTAATGCTGCGAAGTGAGGCTCTGGCCTCACTGCACACCAGAGAGGTTCCTGGGAAGAGAAGGGCCTGCCACGTCCTTGTCCCCACCACTGAGGAGAGCAGAGCCCGTCCCCAGGCAGCTCTCCGGGTTTCAAATCCATTTCTCAGTTCTGTCACTCCTGACCAGAAAGCATTTCCAAGAGCAGCAAGCGCATATGGAGGCTAAGACTGGTCTCCTTTTACTGAGAGACAAGAATGTCGTTACAGCAAGACCTGGAGGCGGCTGACAGCTCTCAACCACATTCTAACTCCTTATGACATTACACCTATTACTGCTTTTCAAGGCTATATTCCTGAAAATGGCTTCGGTGAGGCATTAGGAAACATCTTGCATAAAATAATGTTTGAGAGACTTCAATGTAGGGGGAAAATCTGTCACTTGTGGCTTTAACTATCAGTTTGGGTTCATGAACAAGTAAGAAAAACATTGCCAGACTCTGCTACATAAAATAATAAATTTGTGTACTACCACAACAATAACACACACACACACACACACACACACACACACACACACCACCTCACTCTTGGCATATTCAATCCTCTTGAACTTTGCTGACGTGAAAAATGGAAAAGATTATTTGCATGCATTTTCAATTTGCATTTTGTATCAGTAAGGCTAAGCAACTTTTCACAAATGTTAAGAGTGGCTTTGCTCCTTTTTCTGTGGATTCTATGTCGTTTGCCCAATTTTTTTATTGATTTGTAGAAGCTTTTAATATATTAGAGGAACCAACCCTTTCTCCATGGTATAACATGAAAATTTATTTCCAGTTTGATGTTTTGTCTTGATTTTATTCATAGTACATTTAGCTAAGACTGTTTTAAAGTAATTGGATGCATTAAAATTTTCTTTTATGGTTTCTAGGTTTTGTATCACACTTTACAAAGTCTCAAAAGGAAAACATTTTTCATCATTTATTTCATGTGAGATCTTAAATAAACTGAGCCAGGCAAAATCATTCAAGAGAAAAATGCTCAAATAAAACTTTCGTTTAACTTGTCCCTCTTTCTATGTGTGAAGACCATTGTACCCCAGGAGAGAAAGCAGATTATCCAAAAGCTACACCATGGAGTTTCCTATCTTAGGGACTATTCCTCACAGTGCCAAAATCCCCAAATCCCAACGTCTAGGTAATGAAATTCCTCTGCTTATTATGGTCTCCTTCATTTATGAGCCATTCTGCCCATCTTTGTAAGACCAGGGAATCTCCATTCTATCAAAGCGGCAGCTTCCACATCCATTGGGGTCTCCCAGATGACTTTGATGGTAATTGAATAAAAATAAGTGAGACTCTGAATCAATACAGAGAGTATCAGGAAGACTCCCGGGAGCTCAGGGTGCTTCCTCTTAAGAGTGCTTGGATGCACTCATATCAACTCCTAGGAATTCCACTGTTCTGTGCCCTCCGAACCTGGCCTCACTAATCCCCACCATGCTGACACTATCTCTTCCATAGGATGGCTCCTGCCTGCCTCAGTTTCCTCTTTGCACACAACGGCAAGGGGACACATGTGCCTTCTGGGACTCAGAGGGAGCAGGGCAGGTACATATCTGGTGGTGGCAACTGAACTCAGAGCCTCCCCGGAGCACCCAATCTGACTCACAGGAACCGATGCCAGGCTCTGATCCTATCCCTGGCACTTGTTTCCCCTCTCAGGTCCCTAAGCCTTCTGAATCCCATTTTGGACCCCAAATGTGATAGTGACTGGACATCTTAAAACTGTCGCAGGTCCTACAAAGACATCTGGTCCCTTTTCCAGTTTTTTTGGCTCAGCCACCGGGTCCCTCCCTTGTTTCTGTGGCCTCCTCCTCTCCAAAAACCCTGGCCACTCCTGAAGTTTTCACAGGGTTTAGAAACAGTGCCACAAGTCAGATTTGTGTTGAACATAACCCAGTTCCTAAAGCAGAATACCCACAGAGGATCAGTTATTTGTGTAGGAGGAAGTTAAACTCCAAGAGGAGGGTGAGACTCAGCCAAGGTCAACAGCTCGTTGGCTGCCAAGCCAGAATTCGAGTCCTCCCTGGCTGACTCTCTGCCCAGTGCTCCTGCCTGACCCTCTGTGGCTCCCAGGCCAACTGCCTCCCACTTCCTTGGGGGACTTTCCTGGTGAGAACTCTACTTTTTAATTCTATCTGTGCTGAAAAGAGAACAGGTTGACTTTGTAATGTCATCAAATATTAAGCTTGATTTTCTCAGCTACTGACATCCAAATTGCCAGAGTGCTTGAAAGCCCCAGTGGAGCCTGTTGGCTGTGCTAATAGAATCTGGGCTTGCAGCTGGGGAGGAGAGGCAGCCCCTCTCAGCTGCAGGCAGACACCGTGGGGTGGGGGTTTCACGGCTTGGTGACCAACCTTGAGGAAGTCAGGGACAAGGCAGAAGCTGATAAAGACAAATGGGGGTAAGGGTCCTCCATTAAAATTTTAAACCACGAACTTTCTCTGTGACCACGCAGATTTGAAAGGCCATCCCCGGACCATGGGAGCAAAGAGGCTGTTAAGGTTATTGTGCAAAGTTGCCAAAAAAATGGAAGACATAATGTGTCACTTGTCCTTTGCAAATTTTCTACAAAAAAAGTTCTCTGTGACACAAAACACAGTGCAAACAGAGACAGGGGAAAACGTCAACACTTCCCAGGTTTCCTGAGAGTAACACTAATATCTCATCTTGATTTGAGGGAGGTGGAGTGAGATACATCTCCGCAGTTAGAAAAATGCCCCCAGGACTGGGGTGTAGCCCAGCCAGCAGTAGAGCACATGCTTAACAGGTAGAAGGCACTTGTTCAATCTCCAACACTATCATAAAAAGTTGGGCTCTGGAGTTAGAAACACCTAACTTTGGCCTCTGAATTTATGTATTTTTCACACCAAGCAAATATGTCAACTTCTCTGAGTTTTGGTTGCCCCTGTACAGTGAGACTGATAACGCTGTCCTCAAGTGCTGCTTTGAAGACTAAGTAGTGTACCTAGGACCCACTTGTCGCCAGCTAGGAGCTGAGTTCTTTGCTAGAGCTTCAAGTGGACTTAGCGGTTTATTTACTCCAATGTCTTAATTTTTCAAGTGGGGAACTGAGGCTCAGGCAGTGAAGTTACTTATCCCCGGCCCTCAGCAGACTCAAATTCAAACCTTGACCTTCTCTGGTAATGACCTTCCCCCCATGAAGAAACACCTCCACCTAGATATCTCCTCCCTTCTCCCTACAAGCTCAGCACCTCTAAATATTCAGCATGAGGTGCCCGAGGTGGATGTGGTACTGATACTACCGATGCTCAGGTTCTCTGATATCTAACCCTGAAAAGGAAGAAATCACTGTGTGACCTCCCCAAGCAGTCAAGCCAGGGTGGGCAGAGTGGTGAAGCCCTGGTGAAAATTACCACATGCGGGGCCCAGCAGGATGGCTCAGTGGTCTAAAGTGTCTGCTTAGGAAAGCTTGGGCGGCTTCAGGGACCGTGGTTTGATCCCCGGCACCACATGCTGCGCCAGCCCTGCCCTCAAGGCAGGTTGAGCCGGCCATAAAACTAAATAAGCAAACAAAAGTTCTGAAACAATAAATAAATAAATAAATCTTTTTTAAAAATTAAAAAAAGAAAGAAAGAAAGAAAATCACAGCATGGAGGCAAGACAAAGGGGCTTTCTTTTGATGCTATTTGCAAATGATTGCCTCCTACCCCTCCTGGGCATTGTTTATGCAACTGAGCGCCTAGAGGTTTGCAGGCAGACATCAGCAGGCACACAGTCTAAGAGCTTCTATCTGCGGGGCATGGACCAGGGCATGCCCAGTGCAAAGCATATGCTGGGATTCCAACACCTTGCACTGATTACACGACCTGTCTTTCATCCTTAACACAATACCATCAAGACTCCATTCTACAGTTAGGGAAACTGGGTCCCAGAGAGGTCACGCCGCTTCTCCCAAGAGCAGCAACTGGTAAAGAGCAGGCCCACGCTGAGTCCAGCCTCACTCTCCCAAATACCCACCTGCTCTAGCAAATTCCTAGCCCTGTCCCCGTGACTTCCCACTCCATTCATCACTAAACTCTCCACGTGAACCTCGTGTCCTCATTAAGGTAACTAGGTTCAGGGGGACTCACTCAAGAGTAGGAAGCTGATAGCAGCCACCACTGAGGTCGTGAATCCATCAGTGGGTCCCTGAGACCTCGGGGTGAAGAAATCTGCCACTTCCAATATTTCACGCAGTGACTGACTTCTAGTTGGGGTGGGGCCTACAGGGTCAGTGGAGGATCAAGACTAGAGTTAAGTACAGGATCGGAGAAGCTGGTAGAAGAAACCAGAGCTGGGGTCCTTGGTTCTCAGCTATCTAGAGTTTGTGGCAGCCATAAAATTAGATGACAGAAGTTTGATTGGTACACATGGCAAGATTAAAAGATTCCAAAGGATGTACAGTAAGTACATTACTCAAACGTGGGGTGACCCAGTCTTACCATATTTATTAAACAGCTCCATTAAGGACTATGACCCAGTTTTGCCCTTCCGTCTGGAAAAGATTTGGAGGAAGGGCTAACAGCCCCAAGTCACCTTACACAGTCACAGCGCTCAGTGCTCAGCTGTCTGGATAAACACAGATGTTCTTGCGATTAAGCTTCCTGGCTCTTACATTTGACCTTCAACTGACAGAATGGCCTCAGCTCTGTAGACGTTGGCCACGATGACACCTATTGCCAGTTGTAGCAAAAAATAAATTTTACATGTGTGATCAAAATGTTAGGGTGAACATGGCGGGCACTTCTGGCATACTGTGTCTGGGAACCCACAAAGAATGCCCCTCAGCCCCAAGGGGAGGGAAGGCGACTTCCGCTGCAAATGTTGACACATGAGCTACCTGGGGCCCCTCCTCTGGTGAGACACTTCAGCAACCTCCACCAAACTCTGCCAGAGGGCAGAAATCATGCTAAAGTGGCTACCCAGCAGGCTGAAATCCTCCAGCAAAAGCTGTCTGCCAGGGGACTCTGATGATTTGTAATCAAATTGTGTTTCATTAAAGAGAAGGTGTCCAGAGGTTTCCTGTTGGCTGCATCCTTGCAAATTAAAGATAATGGAGTTAACAGAGAATAACTGTAAGTCAGATACAACAGGCAAAGTGAGCACAAAGAAACTTCATCTTTGGACGCATAGATGTGACTTACGGGCCTGTTCAGCGGGAGCAGAGCTGGTTCCACTTTTTCCCTGAAAGCTGGGTTCATGCTAGAACAGCCTGCAGCTCCCTGGTTCTGTTGGACCCCTCACTGGCCCTGCCTCCCATCTTTAAAATAAGGAAGATTTGTCTGGTGGCACACTGTCCCAGTTTGCCCTCTGGGAATAGTAGGTTTCCATGAGCACAAACGTCAATGCTAATGTCTTAGAAAATGGGGATAAATTAGTCACCCCATAGAGCTTTCTGAGGTTGCTGACTGTTGGCATTCTGTGATTTTCTAGTTTTCCTCAGAATTACTAGGTTGCAAGCATCCGTGAGCCTGTTGTAAATGTGCCATGAACCTAGCAGGTTTTGCAGCACACAAAAGAAACTGCACAGGGCTTGCCCATGCCCTGGTTCCTGTTCTTTCTGAGATCTGGGAGCTCAGTGCTGGCAGAGGATCAGAAAGTGTGCATACCCACCGACCCCTCCACAGTCCCAGGGGTCAGCAAAGCTCTGTCTTCCAGGTGAAGAAATCAGAGCCCAAAGTATCTTTGTAATTTGTCTTGAAGTGAGACTCTACCCCACCTACATCCGTCTACCCCAGGCGCAGCAGCTCCCAGGCTGTGTCCCCACACAACCAGGAATGCCTGTGTGTGATGCAGTTGTGCTCCCTTTACCTTGGCTCGCAGTCGAACCCTCTTGTCCAGCGTCCCACTTCCTGTGTGTCCATTCTCAGTGGGAACCTTCTGCTCACAGATATGGGGGGGGGGGGCAGCCCCTGAAATCTGATATCCAGCTGTGGACTTCACACCGTGATGGATGCACAGTTCTAGGAGGTGGGAAGATTCCAGAAATACAGATAGGTAGGGGGGAAGTCAGGCTGCCCCAATCTGTAGTCATCCCTGGAGCAAAAGCCCCGGAAGCTAGATACCCTCTGAGGCCCAAACTGGGCCACAGAAACCCAGAATGCCAGCCAAGAGGGATGGAAACCCAGGAGGAGGTGGGCCTCGGGAGAAGGCGGCAGCATGTGATTTTTAATTTACTTTTTCTTGCCCTAAGACAAAAATTAATTTGACTTGGGAAAAAAATGTAACTTTTTACTTGACTTTTGAAAGGAAAATTTCTGCAAGTCTTTTTCCACTTAACAGAACATTTCCTCAACTTCTAAGGCATAATGTTAATATTCGCCCAAGGATGGGGAATTCCCTTGGCTCGGCTCACATATCACCAAACTGAATTTTTTTTTCCTAATTTTCTAGTAATACTGGCTGGGATATGCTAACAAGAGAGTTAACAGCTAATTTTGCTACAGGGAAGATAATAACAGGAAATGATCTCTAATAATGAATTAAATAGATTTCGTGGATCCTGATTCCTTTTATTAGATAAGGTCAATGGCATTTTAAATGAGCAAATCTATCCTACAACAGCAACAAGATACACAGAGAATTAATTGTCAAGCTGATTCACAGGAGAAGGCATGGGCCCTGGAGATCACACCGTAGATGGTGGCGGTCTGACGTAGTACTTCATTCGTGGACTTCAGACTCAGACCTGCACACCGACCAAGCCATCCTGGCTGCATGATGCTGAGCACAGCCTGACCTTTAAGAAGCTGTCTCCCTGAGCCACTCCTCAGGGAGCAATTCCTACTCTGTGGGGCTTTCTGATCTGTCCTATCTTCCCCCTGTGCTGAGTAGTAGATGCAGTATATGAGCCATTATCACGTGGCCTGTGTCATTCAGCCTTCTGTATTGCTTCCCTTAAAGCAGCTCATCAGGACTGGAATAATCCCATTTCCAGCCAAGTAAGGTCAAACACTTTCAAGTCACACACTTAGCAAGACAGAAGATGAGGGCCCCATGGCTCGTCTTCTGACCCCAACCTATCTCCTCTTTATCATCCTTGTTCTTTGAAGTAGCCATCTCTACTTTTTTTTAATAACATAGATTCTCTGGTTAAAAGGTTTTTGAAGATATATTCCCAACCTATATGTCAATATGAATTTATTAGCCACACACATGTTCTACTCTATTTATAACATATATAAAAATATACATGCATGTGCCTCTGTATAACCTAACAGACCGGAGACAAACTGAAGACAAAGTAAAGACAAGCTGAAGGTCCAGTGCTCTCTGACAGTGAGAAAGAGCTGCGAATACACTAGAGAGATGGGAAGGGATGGCGAGTGGCCCTGGAAATAAGCAACACCTTGGGGCTGCCGAGCCAACCATGCCTCCTCTCATCCAAAGTGAAGCAGAGGCTGCGGAAGCTCAGCGTTCTCTCTGAACCGCCTTATGGAGTGTCATTTCTGAAGGTGCCTCACAGGTTCTAGGGAGCCACTGAAGATTCTTGAGTGAGAGCAGGGCCAAACAGCCTGTTCTGGAGGGCTTGCCCTGATAACTTACACAGGCGGGAGCTTCAGCCCAGCTGAAACTGGCTCTCTCATGTCCCCTTAGCCAAAGCCCATGTGTGGACAAGTTTCCAAAGCAGGATGTAATTACAGTCTTTTAAAGCAAACAAACGCACAACCGAGTAGGAGGCTTGCATATTTATTTGACTCATTAGAAGGAATTCACTGAAAGGACGTACAACGTCAGCCTTTTTTTTTTTTTTTTTTTTTTTTTTTTTTTTTTTTTTTTTTTTTTTTTTTTTTTTTTTTTTTTTTTTTTTTTTTTTTTTTTTTTTTTTTTTTTTTTTTTTTGTAATACTAATTGACATTTTCTTTTGACATTTTATTAGTAGCTCATCTTTATTTTTATTGTGCTCTCAATAAGGCACCAAGGCAAAGCATCACACTGTCTGGCAATAAACGAGTGTGAATCGCGCATTGCATAAACAGCAGCGTCTCGGAAGCCCAGAGGCAGAGCGCCAGTGATTAGCCGGAATCAGAGAGGGAGGAGCACAGCAGGGACTAACGGTCCACAGTAGACCCTCCTGCTTGCTGCCTGGATGCCAATGTTCTGGTTCGGCCTGACCCAGCTCTCAAAGCAGCCGTGGCCAGACCAGGCCGATGCTGCATCCCGATGACCACGAAGGACTCCCAGGCCGGTAGACAGACGTCCCAGCCCCTTCTGCTGCTTCTGCCCATCTGCTCTTCAACCCGACAAAGAGCAGCGAAACTGAGACAACCAGAAACTCCACTGGATGTAGAATCCGGGCTCTCTGTGAACCCGAGGTCTATCCCGGCTCAGCACAATGCAGCTGGAAGACAACCTTGGACTCTAAGGGACTTGGCTCTAGTCATCTCTCTGGGACTCTGTTTTTCTATTGATAAATACCTACAGAATATAGCATAGCAACTATTTACATGGCATTTGCATGATATTAAGTATGATAAATAATCTAGAGATCATTTAAATTACACAAGAGGAAGGGCCTGCCAAATAGCTCAGCAGATTAAAGGCAGGCACAGGGGCCAGGGGTTCAGTACCCGGGCCTGCCATGCCAGTCCCGCCCCCTGGGTGCACTGAGATGGCAATTGAGACTGGGCACAGTGGTACACACCTGTAATCCCAGCTCTTGGAAGGCTGTAAACAGTTGGATCACTACCAGTCCAATCTAGTAGTGAGACCCTGAGCACCATGTAGACCCTTCCCTAAAAGTACAAAAATAAACAATTAATTAATTAATTAATTTAATTATATAGGAGGATATGCATAGGCTATATGCATATCCTGTGTCATTTTACAGAAGGGATTTAAGCATCTTTGGACCTGGTACTCAGGGAGGAGTTGGAACCCATCACCCACAGATACTTGGGGATGACAATATTAGGCTAAATAAAACATATTATTAAGATCAGATCTACCAATTTCCTTAAGGAAACCTCAAATCATGTGTGTAGCTTGCACTGTTTCCATTGGACAGCGCCTGCCCCAGTGAATGCTGGATCTGTGGGGCAGAACGTGGCTGGAGGCAGAAGCAACATCTGGGCCGTTTCATCCTAGCCAAACGCTGCCATCCTCTTAGCCCAGCCCTGGCTCCCCTGCTGCCAGTTCACTGGGTAATTAAAATGCCTTGGAGCAGAGAGCCGGCTCCTGAGTGTGCTTGATGATGCTCAGAGTTCTGCAAAGTTGTTTCAGCAGGAGACATCCAGGCAGTGTTCTCAAACACCCATGTCATCCAGGGCAAGGACAGGGCCAAAGCACCTGGCTCCCAGCCCTGTGTTCTGGTGGCCACAGCTCACACATGCCCAGAGGCAGCTATTTCACAAGGTAAATTAAAAAGCAACCAGCATTTTCTTCTTCAACTGGCAGCCACCAAATTGTTTTTCTATGTCTATTTCCCTTGTGGAGGGTTCCATAAAGCCAGTGGGATCTATCCCAATAGATCCAAGGGTGATGTTTCCAGGGATGGAGACTGGACGATGCAAATATTGTTTTGATATCATTTGGCTTCAGTCTGCATGTTCCACACTAAGACTTGAAATTACCCATAGCACTACTGATCTTTCTAGATGAGGACCTTGAAATTATGCCACCCTACACCCCTCCATCAGCAAAATGTGGAAGCTGGGTTGCGTAGCCTGGAACACTCTGGAAGACACATGAACAACATGGGAAAGCGTACCTCAGTCATCAGAACCACAGTTCAAGTCCAGGCTGGGCACTTACTGAGCCTACAGTTGGGGGCAAGGGACAAATCAGCCAGTATGAATCCTTATTTCTTATTTGTAAAATGGAAATTCAGATAGTGGCCATCTCATAATTTGTTGGTATGTTTAGATTAGACAATGGGAAAAAGATGTATAGTACAACATTTGGCAACCAGCAAGCACCAAATAAAATCATCTCATAAATAAAGGCTTCATAGTTTTCTTGGAGTCACAAGTACAAGCCTCAGAAGGTTTGGACCTAGCTGGGGTCTGCCATCACTTTCAGCTACTTCTCAGCAACCCAGCTGGGGCATGCAGTCACTGCCTCCAGAAACCAAGGTCTGGCAGACGACAGAGGCATCTCTCCTTCACATTGTTTCTAAGCTGAAAAGTCCCTGCTGCCCTGTGGTCCTACCAGGCTCAGCTGGGACTGGGAGTCAGGACCCTGGGACAGAAATAATGCTTGCATCTATTAGAGAAATGTATTCCTGTTATAATTTTATCATTTATGTTTCAGATGTCACTCTTTTTAACATTCATTGTCTCAGTGCAGAGCATTGGTCCCTCAGGACTCTCTGTGGCCAGCTGACCCAGGGTCTCTTAGCTCAAATCCATGACACTGGCCTCCCACTTAGCTCAGAGGAGAAGCAAGATATTTGGAGATCGCCTAACCTTTCTTGCACTTTACTTCTTTCTATGCCATATCTTAATTATGTTTGCATTAGGATCATTATGAACATTATATGGAATTTTGGAGTTCTCTCTCCTATTTTGAGGTAGCAAAGGTTATATTACATTTCCAAGTCATCTTCTTGAGATATCAAAAAATATCAAATTATTCTTGAATCTTCATGACTTCAATGGAATTCCAATACAGAATTAAATACCTAAAAATTAAATGTAATTATTCAAGTTTATTTTGTTTAATATTGTGAACAAGTTCTACAAATCTTATAATTGTGATATAATCTAATTTCCATTCTTCTGTTCTGTATTATTATTTAAATATTATTAACTTTGTTTGGCTCAGACAGGAAATAAAATTCTTCCTAAAATTATCTAGCTTATTCACCCAATATTTATGTTAACTGTCCCTCTATCTTCCTATTAACTTGTCAATGGAAAGTATTTCAATATGATTAACTTTCACAATCAAAATTAATTATTTCAATACTTTATTATTGTTACAATTCATCTTTCCAAATTGAAAATTTTTAAATATTAATAAGGAGATTTTAATGCACCATACTTTCAGAATACTTACCTATATGTGGAAATACATGTTTAGATGCTAATAATAAACCCTAACAACACACATTCTTATATTACTAGTAATTGTTATGTAAATAAGCTACAGTAATTATCTATGTGATCATCAATGACTCACAATTCACAGATTCCAGAAATAACGTTTGGCCACTGGGCCAGCCAAAGCCAAGGAACAGAAATCGCTCAAATGGAATTGATTCAAGGGACTGGCATATAAGCACAATGCTTGGTTTTATACGTACCTTGGCCTGGGCCAGAAAGTGCCGCAATAGTTGGTTGAACATCATTCTAGGTGTGTCAGTGAGATTGTTCTGGATGCGATTAGCATCTGAACTGGTAGCCTGGGCAAAGTAAGTGCCCTGCCCACTGTGGCACGAATAGACACAAAGACGAAGTAAGCGAGAACTCATTCTCTGCCTGATCAGCTCCAAACTGGAAGACTGGTTTCCTGACTTTGACCTTTGCTCGACATAATTTATACCATTAGACCTGCTTCTCAGATTGGGACTATGGCACCAGCTTTTTCTTGCTTATGGCAGATATTGGGACTTCTTTGCATTTGTAGTTGTGTCAGTCAACTTCATGTGATTGTGTGTGAAAATGTGTGTGTGTGTGCACATGTGTGTGTGTTTCTTATTGGTCCTATTTCTCTAAAGAAACTAAACCAATTTGAAAGGTAATGGAAGAGCTTCTAAGCCAATCAAGATCAAGTGAAGTCATCCAGAGTTAAAGCAGGGGATATCACTGCCTCAAGACTAAAAGGACAGAAGGAGGAGGTAGTGTGCCTGGAGCCTGGAGCAGGGTCTCCCAGTGAAAACTAGGACCCTCATCCTCTATGGCAGGAGCTGGAATGACAGAGGAGACACAACCACTGCCTAAAGCCCCATCAGGCAGAGTGAGGAGCAGAAATCCTCTGCCTTTTCCCTTCCACCGGCCCCTCCAGTTTCCTGAGCCAGTTGGCCAGTGGCTTAACCCAGGTACTCAGTATCAGGAGCCAGTAGGGCCCATCCCATGCGCCTATCTTAAAGACCAGAGTCAGGGAAGATCAAAGATTGGACCTGGGTCTTTTTCTGCCAGCCAGCTGAGATACTGAAAGGGAGAAGGCCAAGGGCAAGAAGGTAGCCCCAGCCCCTGCTGTCGTGAAGAAGCAGGAGGCCAAGAAGGTGGCAAATCCTGTTTGAGAAGAGGCTGAAGAATATTGGCATTGGACAGGACATCCAGCCCAAGAGAGACCTCACCCGCTTTGTCAAATGGCCCTGCTACATCTGGCTACAGCAACAGAGGGCCATCCTGTACAAGCAGCTGAAGGTCCTCCCTGCAATTAAGCAGTTCACCCAGGCCTTGGACTGCCAAGCAGCTACCCAGCTGCTTAAGCTCACCCACAAGTACAGACCAGAGACCAAGCAAGAGAAGAAGCAGTGGCTGTTGGCCCAAGCAGAGAAGAAAGCTGCTGGCAAAGGAGATGTCCCCACTAAGTGGCCCCTGGTCCTCAGAGCAGGTGTCAACACTGTCACCACTCTAGTAGAGAACAAGAAGGCTCAGCTCATGGCGACTGCACATGACGTGGGCCCCATCAAGCTGGTCATGTTCCTGCCTGCCCTGTGTCACAAGATGGGGGTCCCCTACTGCATCACCAAGGGGAAGGCCAGTCTGGGGCATCTGGTCCACAGGAAGACCTGAACCACTGTCGCCTTCATGCAAGTCAACTCAGAAGACAAAGGCACACTGGCTGAGCTGGTGGAGGCCATCAGGACCAACTATAGTGACAGATACAATGAGATCCACCATCACTGGGGAGGCAACGTTCTGGGTCCAAAATCTGTGGCTTGGATTGCCAAGCTGGAGAAAGCAAAGGCTAAAGAGCTGGCCACTGAACTGGGCTAAGTGTGCTCTTGAGTTTTCTGCACATAAAAACAATAAATTATCCTTACTGCAGTGGCAAAAAAAAAAAAAGAGAGAGAGAGAGAGTGAGACTTGGCCTAGCCACAAATGAACAGAGGACAAACACCATGCCTTTGTGGTGCAATGTCCTTTAAGAAAAGGTGGTTCCCAATTACCATAGAGTGAACTAGGACTCTGAGAGCTGAAGGGACTCACGTAAGGTCTCACGCACAGCTGGTGGATGGACAGGTCCACATCCCAGGCACACAAAGCCTTGAATCAGGCAGTTAGACACCTGAGCTCTTGAAAGTGCTTTTTTAGTTGTCTTGGTAGCTGGGAACTCCTCTCTCTGCCACCACTCCAAAGACCTCACATTCCTAAGAAAACAGTGCTTTTTTGTTTGATCACTCCTTTATACACACATCTGCAGTGCTTAGATTCCTGAAGGGACTGCCTGTGTGAGACGGTCTGCCCCCTGAAGGAAATATGGCGCCCACAAGTCCAAATCATCCCTTAGCCTTGCTTCAAGAGTAAGACTCATAGGAAGTTGTCTGCCACCGAGAAAAAAAGAGGAAAGACCAATGCCCCAGGAAATCCTCCAGCCTCTTTCCCACAATGATTGCATTTTTAAGATGTCCTGGTCTTTGGAGATGAAATAGTCTCCAAAGAAGATTCTGAGCACAGCACCCCTTGCCCTGCAGCCAGGGCCTGAGGACACAGTCTATTTGTTTCACGTTTCATAGACACAGTATCAACTCCTTCTCTGCTACAAGAAATAGACAGCAGAGCTGGAAGCTGAGGCAGGGAAGGGAGGGGGGAGGGAGGAAGGGAGGGAAGGAGGGAAGAAAGGAGGGAGGGAGGAAAG
>PVJA010028726.1:0-27361 GCA_004027025.1 Myocastor coypus | reverse complement strand
CTTGAAAGCATAATGGCTCCATTCTGATGCTGTTTATGTCTCAGTTGGTAGAAGTGTGTCTACTTTCATTTCATTTAGCAAAATGCACTTGTTAATTATTCTTTTGGTTCCCCTACCTAACAAAAGAGAAGCAATTAGAGCCAGTATTTACAGCAGGTCCCACTTTTTGTCTGTTGGATGCCATTCACAGAGCTGCAGATGGAGGTCCAGCTGTGGTCCAGAGTGACTGCGTCAACTGCAGGTGTACCACCCACTTCTGCCCTCTAAGGAGTGATCCGGCGTCAACTTGAGTCCTGCCTTAGTTCCATTCCTTCTAACATGCAAACTGGGTCATGTAGTATTTGTTTCACTCTGTCCCTTACACTGTGCTTTCTCCTGGGGAACACCTTCCCAGCTATAATTAGGCACCTCCAAAGCCTGCCTGCCTGCCTGCCCCCTCCCCATGTCTTTTGGCAGACCAGTGCTTTTCTAGGTCTCCACTCTGAATCTTTTTTACAAAAAAAAAGCTGCTGCTGAAGAATGGAATGTGGATGGAAAACAATACTCTGGTTTAGAAAGCAGCATTTGCATGGTAGAAGAATGGCTTTCTGATTTAATTAGCCAGGTGGCAGGCAGTGGGCACAGAATAATGAGCCTTTTTCACTTTGGACAGGTGGGCTTTCTCTAGACCTGGTGGCAAGCACAGGTGGGCAAATAATTGCTTTTCAAACTCCAGGCCCATTGACCTTACAGTTAGTGGCAAGGTTGACTGTCAGTTTAAATTTTGGGTGGAAGTATAAATGTTTGCCTCTGTGCGTGTGTGAGTGTGTGAGTGTGTGTGTGTGTGTGTGTGTGTGTGTGTGTGTGTGTGTCTTTTGGTAGAAAAGCCTACATCAGGACCACTAGTCAGATGCCATTTGAAACTGGAATTCCTTGAGGACTTTTTATTTTAAAAATTAATACCAGGTTGCTTTTATCTCCTGTGGCATGAAAGTGCAGAGTCAGCAGACTGCTCTGCAGAATGCAGACAGAAGAGCAACCCGGAAGTTGGGCTCCTCCTCTGGCCTGCAGGCCTCCCCTTCCACTACTAATCCTTGGTGCCCTCGGCCTTCTGTTTGTTCTCTATTTCTTTCTCCTTTTTCCAGGCTTGGAGCTTTGTGTTTAAGCCTTATCTAAGATCCATCCCATTGCTTCTACGTGTCACAAAGGTCTTGCTTTCCTCTTTGCTGTCCTCCGGACAATCCCAACTTCACTCATGGAGGTGTCTCTAGGTCCTGATGGGCAGGTGCTAAATCCTTGCAGAAATGCTGCCTACTGCAGTGGGCTGGCACTTTCCTGCTACCTTTTACAGGGCAGGGCAGGTCAGCTTGTGCATCATTTAGGGGGTTTCTCGGGTAAGAGATGGAGGATGGCTATGTCTCACTCTGCTGGTCTAGCATGCTTCAGGGGCAGAGGATTTATTTATTTATTGATTGTATTTGGTGCCTTTTTCTTTGTTCTTTTCTTATTTTAGGGAAGTGTCTACAGGGTGTTCAGGGTCTCACTACTAGATTGGGACTTGTAGTGATCCACCTATTGACAGCCCCCCAAGAGTGCTGCTACCACCCCCAGCCTCAATTGCATCGCAGAGCACCCTGGGGGTGGGGCTGGCACGGCAGGCCAAGTGCTTGAACCCATGTCCCTTGTGCCTGCTTGCAGGTGCTTTAATCCACTGAGCTATTTGACTGGCCCAATTTTTATGTATTTAGTGAGGATCTCACTATACAGCGTGTACTCAAACTGATCTTCCTGTTTTCAGCCTGCCCAGTGCTGAGATTACAGTTGTGTACCACCATGCCCAGTGGCTGGCTCATCGTGCCTGAGGGTGAGGCTGGTGTGGCACATGGTACCAGGGATCGAATCCCCACTGTACTTGTTTACCCAGGCGCTTAGTCTACTGAGCTATCTCATTGGCCTGGTCAGAGGATTCAGACTCGAATACCCTATCCCCCAGGTGTGATCCATTGCTCTTCAGGTTCTATCCCGGCAGTGTGACGTAAGCTCCCACATGGTGAGCCACTGAGGAAGGAAGCCCAGGGATGGTTTCCACTTTTTGTGTGTGAGGTCAGGATGGGCAACCCAGCAGCAGACCTCCAATGTCTTAGCCTGTTTGGTGAGGCTGACCAATTGCCATCACTGAGCAAGTTGAGAAATAATTTTTTTAAAAAAAGACCTGTAAGGGCCGGCCTGATAGCTCAGCGGACTAAAGCGCCTGTTTAGGCACAGCACAGTGGTTGGGGTTTGATCCCAGGTCTGTCATGCCAGCCCCACTCCTGGGTCATGCTGAGACTGCGATTGAGACTGAGTGTGGTGGCATGTGCCTATAGTCCCAGCACTTGGAAGGCTGCAAACAGGAGGATCATTATGATTCTGATCTACACAGTGAGACCCTGTAGACTGTGTCCTAAATACAAAAGGATTTTTAAAACAACAAAACTTTCTAGCTTGCATTTGAAGGCCCAGATCACCATTACAATTCCCTTCATTATCCTGATGTTGAAGGCCTAAGTTATTGTCATATTTCAGAGTTTAATGTACTGAAGTCTGTAGATAAATGGTATATTTAGTCTCTCTTCTTTTACATTTCCATATTCTTATAGGTCTTATCAACATGGATATCATCCTCTGTAAAAGTGAGGCAATTTCAAGAAATATTGTAAAGGCTGTATACTTTACCTTATTTTATCTTTTTATTGGGTTGTTTTGTTACACTGAGTAAGAACACACCTGCACCTTTCCTGCTTTTATTCGAGCAATGAGAGTGAACATATAAAATAATTTTTCTGAATACTTTCTGCCTTTCATTGTTCTAGACAATAGGAACACTAATTTTTAAACATTTTAAACCATGTATTTCTTTTTTTTTTTTTTTTTTTAATTTTAGGGAAGGGTCTACATGGTGTTCAAGGTCTCACTACTAGGTTGGACATGTAGTAATCCACCTGTTTACAGCCTCCCAAGAGCTGGGATTAAAGGCACTGGCCACCACACCCAATCTAAATGGCCATCTCAGAGTACCCCTGGGGCACAGCCAGCATGGCAGGCCTCAGGGATTTAACCTCCAGCCTTTGTGCCTGCTTGCAGATACTTTAATCCACTAAGCTATTTGGCCAGCCCTCATGTTATTCCTTTGATAATACATTTTTTCCTTTAAGTACCGTCAGTGGAAATATTAGAAACTATGATTATACAATAGCAAAAAAACTGATCTTCATAGATACTAAGGAAAGTTGTCAAAATAATACCAAATAGCTAAACTGTGTCAGCCAGCTGGATTTTCATATGCCTTTGTACTTTTTGCACAGACACACTAGGTTCTTAATTGGGGTAAGGATAAATATTTGGAGTGTTGTGGATATGACTTAGAGAGCTTCTGGTATATGAGCCATCTGATTCTTGGTACCTCAGCATGAGAGGTAACAGTGATCTTGTTTGTGGCCAGTGGGTATGGGAATAAATTTAATCAGGAGGAGCCAGGAAGTCAAGTGGAATAAAGTATTTTGAGACTTATTTTGTTTTGCATAGAAGTGACATCTTACCTGGCATGGTCAGGGAGCCCCACACTGTGCTAGAACTGAGACTTTATTGTGGCCAGGCTGGAGTGGCGTTAGTCTCTAAGAGAGACACCCGTGGAAAGGCAATGGAAGAAACGTTCTGAGAGTCTAGTACTTAACAGGATAAAAAGGAAATTAGAGTGGACATGCTTTCGGTGACATAGACAGCTTTGCTTAAGCAAATGCAACTTGGAACACTTCTCTGATTTCGTGTTGTGGATGGCACTGGCAATAAACAAAGCCCTTTTTTTAGGTCCTGTCTCTGTTAAGAGTTATTAGTGGCCTGCTTTGGGTAATATGTTGTCTAATCTCCCTCTATAACCTCAGGCAATCCTTGCCAAATACTATGCCTCTGAGAATCTGGGACAGATATTTTAGTGCTCTAGATTCTCTGAGTTTCTGATTTTTTCAGACCAAACCTGCTTCTATTTTGCAAACTTAGCCCCTAGCAAGAAGGAAAAAAGAGGGATGACAGGATATGATGTCGGAAGATTCTGACCTAGCACATATGAGCAATCATTTTCAAAGTTCGAATTAAAGTTTCACTGACAAACAATTGTCAGCTTCCTGCTGTGCCCCTCAGTAGAAGAAGCTGAGAACTTTTCAGAGCTGTGAGATGTAAAATTCTAAGCCACTGATCTTTTATGTCTAAGACAAGAGTGACATCTGATAACACCTTCAAGGTTTCAAGCTGGGGAATGTGGAGGGAAAGCCCAGGGCTTGACTCAGCCCAGAGGTCATGGAGAACAGTGTGTGTCAGTTGTCACTAGGATATTTCAGCATCTAAGAATGGGGCATTGTTAGTTTTATTTATTTATTTATTTATTTATTTATTTAAAAGCATGGGCTTGGCCTGGGGACCTCCTGGCCATCGGTAGTGGTGGCAGCACAGACCTGCAGGGATTTGTGTACACACATATGCCAAATCTTCCCATTATCACTCTGCCTGCATCCCCAGAGGTGAACGCTTGTTACTGCACTGACACATCACTATTGCTCAGTATCTAAGTTCATTTTAGAGTTCAGTCTTGGTGTGGGCTTGGACACATGTACAATAATTCTTATGCGTCACTCCAGTGTCACACACAGAGGGCCAGCCAAGTAGCTCAGCGGATGAAAGTGCCTGCTTAGGCAGATGCAGTGGCCAGGGTTCGATCCCTGTCTTGCCATGACAGCCCCACCCCTGGGACACACTGAGATGTGACTGAGACTGGGAGTGGTGATGTACACCTGTAATCCCAGCACTTGGGAGGCTGAAAACAGGAGACTCACTATGAGCCTCATCTATGTAGTGATACCTTGTAGACCCTTATAAAAAAAAAAGTGTCATACACAGTATTTTCCCTGTCCTAAAAATTCATTCATGAAAAACTGAGTCTTTGCTGAAGAGAAGTGATACAAATACTTTATGAGCAAGTAGGTGGTCTTACGAAAGTAAACATATCCTTACTATTTAATCCAGCGATCATGCTCTTAGCATTTTCTCAAAGGAGCTGAAACTTTCTGTCCACACACAAAGCTACATAGATGTTTGCTGCACTTTTAATATAGATGGCTTTTATGGGGTGGGTATCTTCTGGCTCTGACTGCACTCCTGGATCCTGTTCTGTACTCCCTGTCCCACATTCACTGACCACTTAGCGCCCCGGTCCTGTGGAAGATAGATGAAGACATTGATTCCAGCCATTTATCTTCCCCTACCAGGTTCCAAGAAGTGATAAAAAGAACCCTTGATTATCTTAAAGGTGTCACGTAGAGGAACAAAGCACAAGCGCCGTTTTGTTAATGTCAGATATAAATATCTTTATGAACCTTATATGTCTGGATTCATTAGCCATTTAATGAATTTGATGCGCAGATGTTCAGGAAATTAGTATCAATTGACTTCTTTGGGAAATTATAGCAAGCTAGGTGCCATCCAAGATATCAAAGACATGCTGTTCCTACAATCTGCCAAGAAGCCAGGTACAGTAATGGTCTTTGTGTTATATGTAAGCTCACTATTAACACTCAATAAATGTTAATTGTATAATAATAAAAATATTGAGCATGACTCTTCCCAGTGGAGACTGCTGTGGATATAAAGAGGTGATGCCCTCTGTGTTCAGAAGCTCTTTTTCTTTCATATTTGCTTTCTATTTACCTGATGGAAAATAAAAAGGCTGGGAAGGTGCTAATTGTTGCCTCGGGCCAAGAGCTTGAATTTTGAGGCACAAGAACCCTATTCAGCTTACAGGGTTTTCATCAGGAATCTATCAAGTGTTTCCATTAGTTCTCACTCACCATGGGCTCAATGTGGATCCTAAGTGGTTGAAGAGAAAGGACAGATGGGACGCTGGAGCTGATCCTGTGCTAGGCCAGTCTATACCTTGGCCTAGCACCATTTACCTGTTTTAACAAATGTGGAGGGGAAGAAGCAATCGAATAATTCTACCATATTGGGAAATGTTCTTTCTTGGTAGTAGTATGTTGGTATTTTAAATCTCTGTCTCTCTGTCTCTGACTGTCTGCCTGCCTGTCTCTTTTTCTGTGTGTGTGTCTCTGTCTTTCTCCATCAGTTGGTCTGTCAGTCAGTAGTCTGTCTTTCTGTCTCTATCAAACCAAAACCAAATCTCTGATCTTTTAGCACTTGCCAATATCTATGGTGTAAATACTCCAGCTATGGCCAATTTCAAGCTGCCAGCAATCAGCTTATAAGTTTCCTGAGCTTGTGACAGGTAGCTCTCACACATGGATACAAGCCAGCACCAGTGAAACCAGTCCTCACTGCAGAGGCACTATGGTGACAGACATGGGTAATGATCTGGAGAGAGTGATATCCAGACCTTTGGTTTCCTCAGTGGAACATGGAAATACCATCTTTCATAAGGTTGGTAGAAAGATAAAGGGGGGGATTATAAATGTGCCCAGCAAGGTTCTTGGCAAATGAGTGATAAAAATGTTAGTTACTATTATTGTTATTATATTCTGAGGTTATATTTGTCAGTCCCCAAATCTATGCAGAAATATGATTATCAGAGAAGGTAGAGTATAGTAGGTATTAACTGCTCTCACTTTTATGAAATTCATACCGGAATAGTCACCAGGCATTTTTTTTGTGGAAGAGCTGTGCACAAAGGAGGGAAAGGGCCTCACATGTAGTGTAGGGAAGGAGAACAGGTGTTCAGTTGCTGGGATGCAAAAGAATGTCACTGTCCTTTTAAAGGATAGTGCCTTCAGGATGCAGACTCCTGCCAGCCTTCTTTCTTAGGAAGGCACTGGAAGCTTTGAACTATAAAAATACAGGCTTAATATAAGCCAAGCATGAACAATAGTGACAAGTAGAGGGCTATCCTAATGTCCTACTTTGTGTAGAAACGGGCCCAGGGTTCAATTGTTGCCTTGGAGAAAAACTGAGCATCTGATTGGAGGCCGCTGGACGCAGCTCCCCCAGAGCCCAAATGCCTCCCCGTGCAAGAGGGAGCAGCTTTACAGAGGAGAGTTCACAGAAAACTGGTCTTCTTCCCCAAAGGAGCGATGGGCATCCGATTCTCTTTTCCTGTATCTCTTTCTCAACCCCTTAAGAGGAGGCTCAACCTAGTCTCGCCACACTCTGCATCTCTGCATTGTTCTGAAATTTGAAGGACAATTCATGAGAAACCCCAAAGCCTGACTTTGTAAAGCAGGATCTCTGGGCAAAGGCAAGAAAAGTTGAGCATCTTCATTAGACATGCCGCCTTAATCTTGCCGTATATTCTTCAGCATCTCGCATAATTCCTTGGCTTCCGGCTTCCTGCCATTATCTGCAAAAGCCTGTCTGCTGTCACCAAATTCTAACATAAACTGCTCAGGGCTCTATATTTTCCCATTGCTGTTTACTGTGCTATCACTAATTCTGATTTGATTCAGGTTCGCAGAGCTCTTTCTCTTCATAGTGTGAAAGCCCTTTGGCAGCCACTGGCTCTGCGGCAAGGGATCGTGAACTATCAAACGCACAAAGAAACTGCAAATGAGAGCTTCCATTCCTTACATCTTCACGGGGCTGACTGAAGCAAGACAACTCCACAAACCGTGCATTTTAAAGAACATTTGCCGGGTGAATATATTACAAATATGGCTAGGAAGTGGGCTGCAGTATATCTTTGAAAGTGACTGATTTAAACCCAAACTTAATGTATTTTGGAGGCCAGCAATAATTTGACTTGCTGAGTGGATGGAATTTATGGATATAATGCAGTGCAAATAAAAACATCCTCTTTCAGTAATAAAGGTGTACGCTATGTCCACACTGGAAAATACAGCTTTTCTTACCTCTGACTTCTGGACAGAGCTCATGGGAATAGCCGAGCCAGACCCAGTGTCTTTCTTTGTAGCCTTATGGAAATACCAAGCTTTATTCTTGTATTAAAGGAGGTTTACAGTGCCACCGCTGGGTCGGTACTTTTGTGTTTGAGAATCAGATAAATAATAGAAACTCAGCAATGCACTCATGAGCTGTAAATCATTTTCATAATGAGATGATCTGGACCCAAGTGAAAGAAAAGCAGGAACAGGATGAAGATTTGAATATAAGATGTTCACATACTGTCTGCCCCCAAGTTTGGCCCAATGGAAAGACTGAGGTTTCCCTCTATGCATAAGTTCCTGCTATAATAAACTTCCTGTCCAGTGAGTTAAGCACTTGGAAATTTCCTCTCTGACATAATCCTGAGGAGGAAACCTCTTCTGGTACACATATGACCAAGTGTCATGATGTGCTAAGTTTGAGGTCACAGTATGGGAAGCAATGGATCTCTGTAAACGAACTGTCATGAAATGCATTGAAGGCTACAGGCTTCTACCTCTGCACTGTCAGCATCTGAGAGAAGCCTCCACTCTAAGCCTCACGTTTCATCATCGTTCTCCACACCCAGTCAACGCCCTGGCCATATACATGCACAGAGCAGACCACCCCTTGCCCACTCAGCCAGCTCCTCCATGATTTTGTGGAGGTCAAGTCGGAGAAGGCTGCGGGTAGGTACTGGACTGAGCCTCTACTCCCTCCTCGGAAAGGACCCGGAAGCTGTAAGGGGAGGCTCCATCTTCATGTGTAAGACAGTGATGATGGCAGGGGATGCAGTATTGCCAAAGGCTATGGAGATTCAGGAAATACCAAAATTTTGCAATTTTCATGCCTGCAAGTGGGCAGAACAAAACATTCATTCAAAGAGTTGTATTTCCTGAGATATTTTCAGCATAAATTGTGCCTTTTTTGAAAAGGCATATTTTTGTCTCTATTCCAATGTCTTTTTAAGGTTACCAAAAGACAGAGAATTTGGCTGAGGAAAGAATGTTTAGGCTATGAGCATAAGCACACAGGATCTGTGAGGAGCAGATGGACTGCAGGACAAAAGCGCATAGGTGCTATGTGGAGTAAATGGTTAATTGATGGGGCAGAAGCAGAAAGGCGAGGTGAGACTGAATGGTTAAACAACAAGATGTTTGGAGTACTGAAGTATGTCGCATCTGGCCATTGTCATTCCCTTTCCCCAAGAAACATGCCTCGTTTTGAGATAGCTCCTTGCCCAAACGGCTTTTTTCCTTCCCTCCTTCCTTCCATGTGTTTTGTGTAGGGTCTCACTATGCAACCTAGACTCGTAGTGATCCTCCTGTTTTCAGCCTCCCCAGTGCTGGGATTACAGGTCCGTGCCACCATGTGTAGAATTGGTGGCCGGCTCAACAGGCCTGGGGGTGGAGCCAGTGTGGCACGTGGTGCTGGGGACTGAACCTCTGCCCCTGCACTTGTCTAAGCAGATGCAAAGTCCAGTGAGCTGTCTCCCCAGCCCTGCTCCTGCTTTTTTTTTTTTCTTTCCCCTCTTGCACTGATATTCTACATAAATTCTAGAGTTCGTGGCTTTGGCCTTTTCTCCTGGGAGTCTCTCTAATGCTGGGGGCTTTCATGTGAGCCAGCTCCTCCAGGCTTGGGCTCTGTGGCAGAGAGCAGCTGAGCAGGGAGGAAATATTTCCTTGCTCGCTCTGAGCACTACCCTGTGGCAGCAGGGTCAGACCTAGCAGAGCTGCTGCCCCAGGTGTAGGAATAGTTCCTGCTTAGTACTGCAGAGGCACGGGGGAGGAGCCTGAATTCGTTCTTTTTCGTCCTCACATCATCCTGAATTTCTAAGAGTTCTGAGAATATTGGTGCTAAAACCAGCTTGAAAAGCTCTGTCTTGGATCTGGGGGGTAACCCTGGGACTAAGGGAAGAGAAAGAGCTGTGAAATAACGCAATAATGCCAGTCAGTGAGTAACGATTAACCTGTCTCAGGTGTTTAATTTCTTTAACTCTTGCTTCAAAATGTGCTTATTTTTTCTATTTGATAGGCAGATGTAATTAACAAGTATTTAGTAGATATTTATATTGACATTTTCATAAAGAGGTTTTTGAAGCGGAGAAAAAGATTACACAATCTATTTTGTAAGATGTCTCAGTCATGTAGGTCTAATGAAGTGCTTTAATTTGTGAGATGTGATAAAAATCCTTTAGGTGGCATTATCAATATCACAAGCCTTGTGGTGAGGCAGAACCAACTAACTTCTAGAGTCTGCACCGTCCAAGGTTGGCATATTCAAATTGTGAAGCTTTACTTTGCTCCTCCTGGGTTGTGCCCCCTTCTAGGAAAGTCAGACTATTGTAGTGCCAAGTATAACATTCACCACAGTGATGGCTTACAGAGTCTTTCAAGGGTCAGTTGTTATGAGAGGAAGAGCATCTTTGGTAAGATAGTGGAGTCAATAAGATCAGACTATGAGTTTGAAGAGTATCCATATTCTATCTAGAAGTAGAAATAGCCCAATTCCTGGTGGATGTATTTCTTTATGATTCTCCATTTTGGCAGCAGTTGAGATTTTTCTTTAAAATAAAAAGTTACTGGTACCTGAGTTCCATACAAAGAGAATCTGGTCAAGTAAATCTTGGATGGAACCAGGGCTGAGTGTTTAGGAAGTTTCTCAGCTGTTCTAAGCTCAGCTAAGCCTGGAGATGGACTTTGCTTTGGTAAGGGTGAGTAATGACAGAGACTTTCAAAGCCATAAGGGAACTCAGCAGTCAATTTTGCCTTTTAACCTGTGGTATTATTGCTGCAGGCCCCACAATTCTGATGTCTTGGGTAATAGTTATACCAGACCTTACTGTAGAGAACAACTGTCAGACCCATCCCAGGGTAACTGTTATCTCAGCTGCTTACTATTTCTGCCTACTCCGATCTCGTGTACCACAAACCTTAGTTTTTCTTGGTTTTGAGCCTAGGGTGAGCTATGAAATACACAACTGCTCTTTACATATTGGAATTTATAGTAGCATATTTTTATTTTCCAATGGGCAATTTCAAGGCTCTTAGCCCATCTTCCTCTTCTCTGTAGAGCAGTTCATTTCAGCCTTGTTAAACAATCCATAATTCCAGAAGTAGCAAAATGATTGTCATGAAACATGGGACTTCACATTGCTAAGGGTGAGTCAAAACACAGAAATAGTTTAAGGTGAATTATTACAACCCATCTTAAGGGAGAGTTACTTCTGTTCTTCTGAACAGAGAGTGCACTTCATAGTCCTTGATTGACTAATATGAATGGGCTAGCTGAAGCCCCGGTCTAGCTTGAGGCTGTTCATTACACAAGTGGCTAAAAGAAAAGGCCACTATGGGCTCTATTTTTTTTTCTTGTAAATCTAGATTATATCTTGTTTTCAGAAGATCCTTGGTTTTGGTCAATACCATAAAAGTAGAAAAAGGCAAGCATTGAATGGCTGAGTCTGATAGATGTGCTAAACATAGCATTTGGTCTTCCTGCTCTTACCTTCAATGGAAGCTCAGTACTGTACAATGAACCCAAAGGCTTAGAGGCTGTAGGACTGGTATTTTGTTTTCTGCACACCTTGCAGAGCTGACCTCACTTGCCCTGGCATGAACTCAGACACGGCCTGAGATGCATTCAAAACCCAGTGAATGCTGTGCTGTATTTTGCAGACGGTGGACTTCTCTTACATCTTTCCTTGCATCTTGCTGTTACATAGAAAAAGCAAACCAGGGCCCGGCAGGATGGTTCAGTGGTCTAAAGTGCCTGCTTAGGAAAGCTTGGGCAGCTGCAGGACCGCGGTTCGATCCTTGGCACCACATGCTGCGCCAGCCCTGTCCTCAGGGCAAGCCAAGCCAGCCATAACAATAAATAAACAAACAAACAAACAAAAGTTCTGAAACAAGAAAAAAAATTCTTAAAAAAGAAAAAGAAAAAGAAAAAGAAAAAGCAACCAATGTAAGGCCTTTTGATGATCCCAGTGGAGGTAAAGTGACCACAAAAGCCAAACTAGAAGAAAAAGCCACCCCAAGTATGTCAACATTTGTAATGTTATTATGAACATTTTATTGTCTGAAAATGGCAAGTATAAATCCATTTGTTGGGAGGGAGAGAAGATAGATCTAAGTTTGGTTGCTTGGTACAATGGTGAGTGCAGATTCAGGGACTTAACTTCTCAGGATGTATGTGGGCTGGGGAGTGAAGTTGGATTCAGTATCTGGTGGCACTGGAGGAACTTAGTCTTCCTTATTCAACTGGGTTGAACTTTGTTGCTCTGATGCTGCTTTGACCCCGAGTTCCTCCAGATAGTAGACTTACAAATTCTTCAGTAGAATACAAATCAACTTTCTTCTTGAAAAGCCATAGGGAGCACAAGGACTGAGTGGGCTGGAGGGCTGTTGCTCTGCGATGTCTGGTCTGACCTTCCCCATCCCACAGTCATCTGCTGCAGAATGCAGATTCATTGGACTTTTGTGGGGGTTTTTCTCTTGCTTTGATTCTACATATAGAAGAAACAACATGAGTTCGGTGTGGAGTCTTTTGATGGCACCAAGAGAGGTAAAGCTGTGTTTCCAGTAAATCCTTTTCTGCTTAGTATGCAGTATCATTTGATTTGGTATCATTTGTAGACTGGCTAAATCCAGGATTGGCTTCCTATCCTCCTTCTGCTTCTTCTCCTTTCTCTTTTCCCTCTTCCTCTTCTCTTTCTTCTTTTTAAATACAGAGGGACTGGTCTGGATAAACTATGCATGACTCAAACCAAAAGTGATTGAGATCCATGGGCTAAAATTAATGTTAGCATTTTGGTAAGAGGTGTTCCACATTATCTCATATACAAAGTTAAAAACCACACATGTACAAATATATATGTATATTGACACATGTATGTATATAGGTAGGTTTGAGAATAAGCTAAATCACTTTTTTTTTAAAAAAAATTTGATATCAGGGATCAAACTTAAGACTTTGTGATTGCCAGGTAGTTGTTTATGCTGCTGAGCTATATCCCTGGCCCAGCTTATTCATTTATGTAGACCTATTTATAAATAAGTCTTTGTGCTTCAGTGATCTGACTTTTAATATAAATCAAGAACATACATAAAAAGGATGTACAGAATCCTAAATTAGATGAATATAGGTGGCTTACTTCTAGCTGTATGTATTCTTGCTCCTTAAAATGAATATTAGTAAAAAGCAATATTTCTGGAAAGGTGTTTGGTTTTTCCATAGACTTGAGTTTATTAAATTTTATTGGAGTGTGATCATGAACTTAATTTGCAAGGCTTTATGGCTCTAGCCTGTGGACCACAGTGTATATTTATAGGTAGAGTGCTGAGAAAGAGGTTGCTTATGGTATCCATCAGGGTCTGGTTTCCAAGGACCTTGGGAGAATTCTCTCTGCTATCAATACCAGAAGGCATTGTACTTCTTCTATGTACCTGTTTTATATTTTGCTTTGTGTTAATCACCTAGACACTGAATTATACAACTGATTGTGTTTTCTTTCTATTCCATAACTATGAGGGAACTCAGAATCAAATTTATCCCTATTCATTCATAGACTACATATATATCTTCTCACATACCTGACATTTGCTAACTTTGTTCTTAACTTTGGTCTACTTCTCCTTCTTATTTTCCATCTGCCATAGGTTATTCCATTTTGGCTTTTGTATGGTGTTAAATGCTCTTAATAGTGAATCCGGGTATAAATATACAAACAAGCAAAATGGTAGTAAAACTATGTTAGAGAGACAAGGAAGAAACATCAAATGTGTGATAAGAGATCACCTCTTCGTTGACTTCCGTGTTCCACATGGCGCATAGCACTCTATGACCAAGACCTCATCTTGTTTACCTGTGCCTGGATGTCCACAGCAGTACCTGGCATTCAGGGGACACTCACTATTTTATTTATGAATAGGGAAAATTCATCTCCTAACATAGACATTATCATTAGAATTTATCATATTAATCAATTAAAAAAAGAACAATAAGACCCAGACTGGTTTTAATATGATTCTTGGATTTACCTGGACTGATTTCTGTTATTTTTACTGAATTTAGTTTTTAGCCAGCAGATAGGTTTTTAAAGATCAATAGCTAAGCTAGGAGATATATTTTTTCTTTATACGATGAAGAGATTCCTTAAAAAGCAGGTGGATGAATTTGTTATTACCTGACAAAAATCATTCCCTAAGCCATACTTTTTCAATTATGGTAATAAAAAAGTTAGTGCTCTTATCCATGTAATGAAACAGATTTCATTCATAGGTATGTCACTCTATTTGGCACAGAGCCGTGCCATCCAAGTGCTTTCTGAAATTCTTTAACTTCAGCAGCAAAAATTAATTTTCTTTGTCACAGAAGTAGCTGTACTGTGGTCAATGTCACTGCAGGGAATTGCTTGATGCTGTGCTTCCAAGTTTGTTTTGGAGTGAAGAGAGAGAGAAGGAAATAATTTTCTACTATTGGTTGACTGAAGCTACTGATAGATCTGTCTAAGAGTAGGGATAATAGTCACACATTTTCATTCCAATGAGTGATAAATGTATAAACTATGAAATATTGCGAATATGATACTTTTTACATACATATTCGTAAGTATACCATTTATTCCCTGAAAATACTTCACACAAGCCACATCACCATTTGGGACTCTTGTTCATTCATGTGTAAAGGAGAGAATTAAACAATATAATCATGCAGAATCTTTTCAAAGAAGACTGAATAGTAACACAGCCACGGGAATCCTACACAGAAGGTGGATTTTGCTTAACAGTGTTTCCTCTACTCCTTTGATAAAGGTTGAAGAATCCAGTCATCAACAGAGATGAGAGCTCAGGTTCTTATTTTTCATAGAGTTTAGACCTTTGTTATTCTTTGCTTTTGATTCTTCCGTGGTTTGGAGACACCATCTTATCAGTTGGGCCAATAAGATCATTAATGGAAAACAGTGTTGTGCCCCAGTAGATCTTTACTCCTTGATCAATAGTTATTTACTTCTGAAGGGTCACAGCTTGGTTAATATCGCTGAATAATTTTATTGATAGATAACATAACAATGAAAAATAAAGCTTAAAGTAGAAGATGAATGAATGTAGCACTTTCTTCAGGCATGAATATTATTATTTGAAAATTGTAATAGCTGCTGGACTGTTGAAAGGGCAGACAACAAAAGCATTGAATAATTGTCCTAGGACCATAATCAGACTTCCATTATTGACCTCTGTTAATATTCTACTGTAACTGTCTGCTAAATTGGTTCCTTGGGGCTTGAAATATACAGTGATGTTATGAGTTCCTATCGTAAATTGCCACACAGTAAAGTAGCAAGTCTCTGAAATAGTGTTGGCCCTAGTTTGATCAATACTCAATTCAAAGCAGTGCAATAGGCAACTGTTTCCATAGAAACATTGATGTCACAGAGGTTGAACAGCGGCTGTTACAACAAATCATTTCCTTTGAGCAGTTGTAATTGACTATATGTACAGTTTGCTGTCACTTGAGACCATTTACATCAAGCAAGTAACAGAACCACATTAGTTATTCCAGGAGTAAGAGGGTTAGCTCTTCTTTTTGTGACCTTACAAATACCTAGGAGGATATTGCCATAGAAACCAGCAGTATAACAAGATGAACATTAAGGTAGCTACCTTAATGCAGTAGCAGACCATTGGAAGCTGAAAGGTAGTTTTAATAAAGTTTACCTCATTGTTCCATTAACACAGGTCTTTCATACCCCACAGTAATGTCTTGGTTCCTTTCTAACACACGACTCCAATAACAGAGACATTACAATTTCATTTGCACTTCATTTCCTGTTCCTCACCTTGCACTGTCCCTGGACCTCTGGCTGTGACCGTGGCACATGTGCTCATTTGGGAAATCTCACTCGCTGCATGCAGAGCTTGGCCCTGGAAAAGCACTGAAGCCTGAAAGGGAGATTATGAAGGAAAGGGGGCTTTGAGGAAAAGGTCAAAATTTTTCTTTGACTAAAGGTTCTCTAGATTTGTCCATATGAGCCAGGCATGAATGTGGAGCTTGGCTCAGGTCAGGTTAAAACCACCAGCACTGACTTTGCTCTCTTGAATCTCTCCAGGTTGTGTCACCACCTCAGTAGCTTCTCTGGAATGGCTGTTTCTAGTGGCAGATTTTGCAATATTGTGTATATTTCTGACAAGGAAAAAGGTTTTTTTTTTTTTTTTTTTAATCTTTTGGCAGATTAACAGAGAGAAAATGTTACCAAATTCCACCATTTCAAACTCCATACCAAGTCATAGATCACAGGCTAATGGGAGTATTTCTAGAACTGGGAGTGTTACATTTGAAGACGGAGAAGCAAGGATGGCAGTAACCCGACGTTTGTTGTCTTTTGCAGTGATGTCCATGGTAGAGTGAGGTGACTGAGCATTGCAGAGTTTGAGCAGCATCTGCAGGCTTTGTGTCCAAGCGGCAGGAGGGGGCCTCTGGTGCCTGTCCCAGCCACTACTGCAGGTATGATTAGCAACACTGCCATCTTGGTGTCTCTGAGGGAGAAAGAAAATATACGTGGTCGTCAATCAAGATGAGGGGAAAAGACCTTGTAGGAGGTATTTACTTCCAAAGGATTCTCCAGTACAGACCCAAGATGATCACCCTGTAGATTTTTGATCAGCCTGGCCCATTCCTCAGGCTGAATCCTCAAAGGTAATAAAATTGAACTGGAATCAGGATTCTGCGATACTAGCCTGTCACCGACTGTTACCTTGAACTAGAGAGCAACTATTTATAAGATAGTTCAGAGACACAAGTCCTGTAAATTACTCTGGTTGGCCTTAAAAGAATGTTTGACTTGAAGCATAGAAATGGCTATAAATCTTCTGGAATAATTTATAAGGCACCATGGTGAGCAGCGATCTTCAGGTTACAATGTATAAAGAAAGGAGATTTGGAAGGGGAGTTCCCTACTCCCAGCCTCTGCCTGAGGTCAGCGACCTCTTCTAGGGCCCTGTACACAGGAAATTTAGTAATGGCACCTGGACATCCTGAGAGCGAAGGGAAACAGCTGCCTTGTGCACGTATGCCCTTTCTGGGAGCAATCCTTTCCTCAGACCTGGCCATTTTCCTCTGACTATGTAACTAGGCTGGTGGTGAAGGAGAGTGGGTCAGCCATTACTGAGCACCCAGAAGGTTCTATCAGTCAACAGTCACACAACAATGAACAGCCATTCACAGAGACATCCTAGATAGACACTTGCGTGCGTGTGTGTGTGTGTGTGTGTGTGTGTGTGTGTTGCATGCGTATGCATGTGCATGTGGATATGTGACACAGAGAACGAGAAAAATGGAAAGACTAGAGATGTGCTACTCATTCTGCCTGGATATTATAATTCCTAATCAGGTACAAAAACATTTCAGTGCATCGTGACATATGCAAAAATTTCATGAACATATTATTATATTAGAGTAACGGTCCTCGATTTTATTAGCAATTCCAAAGAGTCTAGTGCATAGAAAAACCATATAATAAAATAGAATAAAAAAGAAAAAGAAAGAGAAACGAGTTATAATTTTGGTATCGCTGTACTGGTTTAATATCTATGTTTCATTGATTCATGTGTGAATGAAAAATACAGTCTCTTGCCTTCAGATTAGTGATGGATTTGTATAGTAAAATGGTTAACAAGGCACAGATATTTCAAAAAGATCTCTGTACCCAAGTTATAAACTTAAAATCCTATCAAATTTATTGCTTTTGAACTAATGGGAACACATGAAAACATTCTAAACCAATATTTTTAAGGTCTGTATCTCAATAAAAATAGTTATATAAAAAGAACAAAATATTGAGAAAAAATTTTCAGGCCACATTAAGCTAATTTCTTCATGATTTAATTTTTGATTTCTAAAATTCATAGGAAAATTTATCTATTTGTAATACTATCTATAATCTATACACACTATATAAAACATTTATAATAGTTATTTTATTTATAATATAAGAATAAATTAGTTGTTATACTCTAATCAAAGATTATTTCATTTGTTTCGATTAATGAGACATCTAAATCATAGAATTTTTGCCAAGATTAAGTGGAATAGAGGTTTCTAAAGTATAAAATTTTTGTTAAATAAGAAATATGAGCTAAGGTATTTTTTCAGAGGTTGTGGCCCTTTGGTTCCAGGGCTCTTATCCAAAATATCAGTTCTTCTTTTTGCTTTTGAATGCTGACAAGGCTTAGATACTCTTTGTTAGAGCGTGTTTGACCACATTCCTTGTGGGGAGTCCGTGCCTGCATGCGACACAGCTGAATTTTTTTTTTTTTTTTTTTTTTTTTTTTTGTCTTTTTGAGACAGGGTCTCACTATGCAGTTGAGGCTGGCCTTGAGCTCACTTTTGTAGCCCAGGCTGGTCTCGAACTCACACCAGTCCTCCTGCCTCAGCCTCCTGAGTGCTGGGATTACAGGCGTGAGCTGCCACGCCTGGCTAGCTGAATGTTTTTGTGTCTCCTCCCCTCCTTTCCCTTCCACCCTGTCCTCCTTTGTAAAAGATGGGTCTCCCTACTTCCTGTTATTCACCTTTTAGTTTGGTCTTTATATATTTTGAGTTTTTCACACAGGAGAAACTTATGTGTCCATAGATGCTTCCTGTTGCACTGTTGGTTGAGTCCCCAACATTTTAAAAATAATTTTATTACTTTGAATAAGACGTAACAATGAGACAGTTTGAAAACATGTTAGTAGGACAGCCACAATAATTAATGCAATGCATATTGTTGTCTTCATAGTAGTTGTTCGGAGTACAAGATGCAGGCATGATAATTTTCTAAACACTGTTGGTACAAATATTTCTTCTCAATGATGTAGGAGAAAGTAGTTGTATGCATAGCACAATAGTCCATAACAGTAGTGGATTATCAGCAGAGCTGGCACTGTCGGAAGCTGTTGACTTGAGCTTTTTGCAGCTCAGCATACTTTGATGTCATCTCATCCCTCTGAGAAGTGAGGAAGATGACTGAGTCTGGTGGAAGAGCACCTGTGCAGGGCCCCTCCTGGGGCATATGCTGGCATCATGGTTAGCGCTGAGCTAGTGGTGCTCTTCTGAGAGCAGGGAGCACCTGATCTGTGGCCTGTTGGTGGTAGTGAGGCAGGAGGGACATTGACAAACAGATTTTAACTACTTTCAATGTACCAGGGATGTAACTTTTCTCAGCAGCAACTTTAATATCTACAGCTCCTCATGACTAGTGGGAGTGATTAGTCTCTGGCCTCCTTTCCTCTTGGGTGCTATCTCCCTCCAGGAATCCTGGCAGCCTGTGCATTCCCTGCTGTGGGTGCTTACTTAGAGTTGCATAAGGACCTGTGCTCCAGGGTCTCCCTGCCATTGGCCGCTGTCCTGTTGTCATTCCCAGTTTTCCTGCTCTCCGTTCTGCCCCTTCCCCTCCTGTCAGAGGCATTCTCACCTCCTGGGCTCCCTGATACTTCTTTTGGAGCTTCCTCTTCCTTTCTCACAGCTCCTCACACTGCACCACCCCTGAGTTCTTTCCTGTGCCAGCAATCAATGTTGGGTCTCATTCTTTGTACCCCAACCTGCCGATGACACCCAGCCCCATGGTGTCCCTTTGTGGACAACAGCTCCTACTCCCTACCATACTTCGTCTGTCTGCTTGTGTGTTGGATTCTGAGACATCCAAATAAGGTTTAAAAAGCAGGTTATTCAAGGTAGAAGACCACTTCCAGTGGTTTCTTCAGGACTACTAGGGGTCCAGGCTTGAAAGTGGATTTCTTAGTAGGAGTGAGGGGAAGTAGCAGAGCTCACAGGGGATGAGGGGCCAGTGGCATCTTAGAAGTGTGAATTGTTAAGGCTGGGGAGATAGTTCAACAGAATAAGTGCTTGCCTGGCAAGCACAAGGTCCTGAGTTTGATACTGATACCACACACACACACACACACACACACACACACACACACACACGCACAAAGTCAGAGGCGTGAATTGTTAGCAATTGCCATTATAAATGCTCTTTAAAGTAATAATATCTAAAAGTCTTTCTAAGTGATCCCTTAATGTAGATGATCTCATTACGTTCTACGGAGAAGCAAATGCTGGGATGCCAATAGATGGATAAAAACCGTCCAACGTCATCAATCATGAGGCAGTACAAGTGAAAGCTGCAATCAGACATCGCCTCTCACCTTGTTGAATAGTTAGTATCAAAAAGACGAAAGATAAGGGTATGTGTGACAACGTGGAAGAAAACGAACTTCTGTACACTACTGAAGGGAGTGCAGAGTCGATTTGGAGTCAGTGTGGAGTTTCCACAAAAAGTTAAAGATGGAACTACCATGTGATTTAGTAGTTTCTTCTGGGTATATATCAAAAGGAGATGAAATCAGTATGTCAAAGAGCTCTCCACAGCCCCATGTTTATTACAGTGCTATTTACGACCGCCAAAGTATGGAAACACCATAAGTGTACATCAACAGATGATGGATAAAGAAAATGCAACTTCTATACACAGTAGAGTATTTTTCAGCCTCCAAAAGGTAGGAAATCCTGTTCTTTGTGACAGTGTGGGTGAACCTGGAGGATATCATGTGAAATAAGCCACCCACAGGAAGATGAATATTGCAGGCCATCACACATGTATGGAACCTAGAGAAAGTTGATCTCATAGATTGGAAGACTGGAACAGCCCTTACCAGGGGCTAGAGACAAAAGAGGATAAGTGGATCAGGTGACATGCTGGTCACAAGATACGAAATTTTGGCCATCAGGAATAAGTTCAGGAGATTTACTGTACCACATGGTGTTTATAGTTGGTAACAGTGGATTGTATATATGAAAACTGCTAAGCGAATGCTTGGAGAGTGTGAGCTCTCAATAGCCACATGGTACAGAAAGTGGCCCCAGGGAAGGGGCAGCTTCCTACCCAGCCGAGACTCTGTCCTCCTGTGTGAACACACCATGTCCTACTCCCTAGAGGGCGGCCCCTACTGAGTTCTCAGAGGTAGCTGACATCAGATCACCTTCCGGTGGCGTCAGGGTGTCTAGGCACAGAGCAGAGTTTTCCTGTAGAAAGGCTGACAAGTGTCAGAACAAGGTCTGAAAACATGCAACTCCCCTGCCCAGGCTTTTGAGTTCCCACCGTGCTGTGCAGGCATCCTCAGACTCTTTGTAGAACCACTGAGGCAGACACCAGCCTTGCAGTGGAGAGAGTTAGATGGGCTCAACTGGGGCAGTGTGTCCCACTGTCTGTTTGTGGCTGTGTCCATGTCACCAGTGAAGTCTCATGCTGGGGGAGGGAGGCAGGCAGTTCCAGACAAGGTAGTGGCTGGGGTCAGAGCAGGCATTTCAAATGACTCTCCCACATCTGAGAAAATTAAAAATATAGGCAATATCATCTCTTTGTTCTTCATTGGATAGCATGAATGCCCAATGCATTACCAGCTGAGTATGTGTCCTGAGTAACTCTTGTGTCTACTCAAGACACTGAGTATGTGTCTTAATAAGCCACTAGGTATCAAGTAGTGGTGATGGGTAATGTCACTTAAAGTGTTTCCAAGAGTGTGAACAGGCACCTGAATCTAGTGTTAAAACCACCTGTGTGGCTCTGGGTTCATGGTTAGTCTGACAGTAACAACTCTCTGAGGCAAGCGCTTGAGTTTAGTCTGGGATCCTTGTCCGCCAGCCCCGGGGGCAAGCATTACCTGGGTTTCACAGGGTAGAAGGCACAAAGGAGACACTGTGGTTAGCAGCCGAATGCAGAATTTCACTGAAAGCTTATTAGCCGTTGTCCACTGTTAGTAGAAGTCAGTCTAAGGCTTGGCTGGGCTCGTGGAAGAGATGGGTGCAGGCGGCATATTTTAGTGCTTTGTAATTACTCTTGCTTCTATTGCATGACAGTAAATTTATAATACAAATTCCCATATGATGACTTTTCAGAGTGAGAATCATTTTTTAAAATAAATTGATTTT
Organism: Myocastor coypus; assembly: GCA_004027025.1. Lineage (NCBI taxonomy): Eukaryota > Metazoa > Chordata > Mammalia > Rodentia > Myocastoridae > Myocastor > Myocastor coypus. The sequence continues at coordinate 5,524 of PVJA010028726.1, read as the reverse complement.
TTTTTTTTTTTTTTTGAGACAGGGTCTTACTATGCATTTCAGATTGGCCTTGAGCTCACTTTGTAGCCCAGGCTGGTTTTAAGCTCACAATGATCGATCTGCCTGAGTCTCCTAAGTTCTAGAATTATAGGCATGTGTCATCATACCTGGAAGATTAAGCTTTTAAATACTCAGTTTTATTTTGTGCAAGGACTTTTTGAAGTGTAGCTTGTAATCACAACTATATAATAACATATCACATAGGAAACTACCTGGAATTGAAGAATGACCTGGCAATTTAAGTCGAAAAAGTTCTTAAAGCTTGGCCATAAGAATGAGATGTTCATTGGATCTAAAGATTTGTGTGTGGAATCTCTTTGGAAATAGCCAGATAATCTTGATGGGCCAAAGGGAATCAATCATCTTGGGCCCTTTGTACTTTGTGGGATCAGCTATAAAAGAAGAAACACGTAAAAAACAAAACAAAACTGTGATTTCAGCTGAAGCAGATTTCAGTTTTGGATGCTCAGAATAATGAAAAGAAGAGTATTGCAGGAAAAGTGAAAAAGGAGACTTTTACTTCCTGGGGGTCAGCTGAGCTAGTCTGGAACTTGCCTTTGTATTTCTCACTCAGTGGCTGGCGTAGAGGTTACTTTAATCTTTAAGACTTCAGTTACTGGATTAGCTGCAATCTAAATGTAATATTTATGCAGAAGGCTGGGAGCTAATTTTCACTATTGGAACTTCAGTAATATTTATAGATGCTGAATAATCTATAGGTGATAGCAGCATTCTAGCGTTTTCCACGTATTGACTCCATTGTCAGCACAGCCTTGCATAGCAGGCTTTGTCGTCACTCCCACCTTTCAGCGAAGAAACCACGGAGAGGTCCAGCCAGTGGCTGGAGGTGGTACTGGAGATAGGAGCTGGGACCAGCCTTCCAGTTCCAAGTCTGACTTCAGAGCTGATGTACTTCGCCACTGCAGCCAACTCCTCAGGGCCATGTGGCTTGTGGAAAGTTGATTAACCTTCATGTACCATTCCTTTGTTTGTGCAAGGTTATACCAGCACTTCCTGCCTTCCCGGCTCAGATCAGTGTGCTGAGATTAATGGCAGTGTGTGCCCATTCAGCCTCACGGGTCTCCTCTTGTATGCACTACACTCTCTTTGAAGTCACTAGGAGGCCTACGTGTGCATGTGTGTGTGTTTGCAGAGTAGCAGCGTTTTCAGCGGGCAAGGGGCTATGTACATAAGACAACACATATAAATCACTTTTTAAAAAATGATCTATAAACATCAACTAGCTTTGTACTGTGTTTGCAGACAACATTTTCCTCTATATGAGAGTCTCATTTGGAAGTCATGTGTCATGGAGAATGCCCACCAGGAATAATTTTTATCTCTTGTGTTGACTCCCTAGGTAATCCGCAAGTTCTCAGGTCAGAAGCTGGGTCTGATCCATCTTTATTTAAAAAGTGTTTTTATCTTGTCCTCCCCATTTTGCCTCTTGCTTCTGCTTTGGTACTTAGTACATAGCAGATGCTCAGTAAAGCTTTGCTGAGAATGGAAGGTAGGAGAATTGGATTTTCTGTAGGGATTTCTCAGATAGCTTCATCCATAATGAGGGAAGCTACCTGGAAGGGTAAGATCTTTTGGGGAAGAATTTTGACAAGAATATTTCAAAAGATTCTAGTAAGAGTGTTGTAGACAGCTAAATTAGATAAAAAAAATATATTATAGGCAGTCAGATTGAGCCAGGCCCTCAAAGAGACAAGATGGAAGATGACATGATTTTACAGCTTTAGAAGAGACAGACACCCCTGTTATGGGCTAGACCTCAAGACAAAAGAAAAAAAAAAAAAAAAAAAAAACAAGTAGAACCACATAATTCCCTAGGAATGTGCATCAGGGATTGATATTCTAAATAAGAACCGATCACCTTAAAAGTGCCTAAATGAGTCAGTAACCCCACCCCCAACAGGAAGAGACCCAGTTCCTATTCAAGGCTGCTTTTGCTACTTGACTCCCTTCCCCATTCGGTATTGGCTTTAATCAACTTTACCTGAACAATTGTGCTTGTAACCTCATTGGTTGACCATAGTTTTGTCCTTCTTCATGCCCAACTAAGTGAGTTTCCACCCTAGACCTACCCCACTGTGTGGTTTTATGCTATAAAAGTCCCTAGAAGAGACAGCTTCCTGGGGACCACCCACTTGGGAACCCCCTCCTTTCCCTCTCTCAAACAGGAGCTTTCTTTCCCTCAATGCTCACAACCTCCATTTGTTCCTAAAATTCCTTCTTTGGTTTTAGAGAACATGAACTTGTCCCAGGTACTTTTCATGTTGGGAGATCAGCTTTCTCTATATCTTTTGGTGGTTCCCTGTTGGAGGTCATCCACTCCAGATCAGTTTTTTTCTTTCTGCATCAAGAGGAAGAGTGTGAGGAATTGATGGTAGAAGCTAGGAAGTGTTTCTCTTTTTATTTTATTTTTTATTTTTTTTTCTTGTTTCAGAATTTTTGTTTGTTTATTTATTTATTTTTATGGCTGGCTCAGCCTGCCCTGAGGGCAGGGCTGGCACAGCATGTGGTACTGGGGATCGAACCGAGGTCCCTGCAGCCACCTAAGCTTTCCTAAGCAGGCGTTTTAGAACACTGAGCCATCCTGCCGGGCCCCTATGAAGTGTTTCCTAACTATAAGGACTGTGAGAGTTCTGAGATTGTCATCCAGTGACAAGGCTGTCATATTTCTTTGCAGAAATATTTCTTTGCAAAGTTAAGCCCAGCTCTACCTGGACATATGGGGCTAGGAAAGGAAAAAGAGGCTTCCAGTCCCCCATCTAACCTCAGATTCTACATCAAGAGCAAGGCAGCAGCAAGAAAAACCATTCAATGCAGAGTACAAAAAGAGCTACTGGCACATGTGTAAGATGGGCTGGGCAGATTTTATCTGGGCCACAGGAAGTCATCACTGGTGAAGTTGTCGGCCTTGCTACACTTGCTTACACAGAGCACGGTCTCCTACAGAGGTTCCACAGTAGGACTTCTTTCTGATGTCAACTTCCTCAACATGTCCATGTATTGGAAGAGTGGTTGCAAGAAGCCAGCTTCCTCACCACTGTTTCTTGTTCATTTTAACATTTCTTGCATCAGATCAGGTAACAGCTCTACCCAGAAGCCAGTAGCTACAAATTGCATCATTCCTGAAGCTATTTAATTTGGGCCTTTGGTTTTCATTTTTCTTCTTTTTAGGAGGACAAAATAATCACAGGAATTTCAATTCTAAAAGACAAAGAAGAGTAGCTTTCGTTTTCCAACCAATCAGCAATCAATATATTTTGTAACTTCTATGAAATTATCAGTTTACAATTAGATTCTGAATTAAAAGAGGAATTGAAGGTGCTTCTGGAATGTAAGCTTGACCAATTCCTTGTTAATTGGACAAAGGGATGGGTTAATTTTAGAAAATGTACAAATGGGATTTGAAATATCCTGTATTTCTTGCAAGGCAGAAAAGCAGTTGATAAAAAATCAGCCTTCAATCTTAACTAAATACATTAAGGTGCAATTTTGAGACAGAATTTCACTATGCATTTCAGGCTGGCCTTGAGCTCATTTCGTAGACCACATTGGTCTGCAACTCTGCATGGTGGGATCACAGGTGTGTGCCACCAGGACCAGCTTAAAAAAAAAACTTTCTTGTTTCAGTAAGTATCTCACTGAATTTTCTAGGCTGGGGTTGACTTGCGATCACCCTTCCGCAGTGTCCAGAGTACTGAGATTACAGGTGTGCATCATCACACCTGGCTTACATAAAAAAGTATTGCATCTCTCTGAAGCTAATGCTGGATAAAGCTACCTAAAATGAAGAACAAGGTACATATGTCTGCTTTCACCATCATTCATTCTGTTTTGGCAGCTATAGCCAGTGTAACTAAACAAGGAAAGGCTATGAGAGAGAGATAAAGTACTGGACTTAAAAACTTTTTTCTTTGTAGATAAGAACAAAACAAAAGACTAATAGAATCAATAAGAGAGCCAGAAAAATGGCTCATTTTAAGTTTATAACTAAAAATTTAGAAGTGATATTCTTATTCAGTGATTTTTAAACTGAAATTTTTCTAATTGAATGGAACGAAAGGTGTTATCAACAATAATAACAGAAAGGGGAATTTGTAGAAATAATAAGAACAGTGCAAGACCTAAAATAAAAGAAACATACAACTTAACAGCAGTAAATAAAAGAGGGCTCACATAATGGGATATTTAAGAATACGGAGACACAAAATACCATGTTCTTGGGTTGGAATATTTAAAATTGTGAGATGGTAAAAAAAAAAATCTAATGCAAACCCAATCAAAACTTTAATGAACTTTTTTCTAAACCTGAGAAAAATGATTACAAAACTCATTTGAAGTAGCATAGAATGATCCAGAAAGAATTGTAAACATATGATGTGCTAGTGATAAAGATGTATTTTACAGACTCACTAGTTATGACTGTGGGATACTAGCCATGAAAAGTATAAATGAGTTAGTGAATCAAAATATGAACCTGCAGGGGCTGTAGGGGGCTGGGGAAATAGCTCAGTATAGTAAGCACTTGCCTGGCAAGTGCAAGGGCCTGAGTTCAATGTACAGTCCTGGAAAAAAAAAAAAAAAAAAGAAACCTGCAGAACAAATTCAAGTATTCACCAAAACTTATATGTCATGAAGGGAAAGTAGAAGGATGGTTTATCCAAATAAAAAGTGATGATTGGTAGCATTCAAGAAGTTTAGATCTTTACCTCCCTTTACCCAGAAAAAAATTTCAGAATAATTGAAGATGTCAATTTGAAAAAACAATTTAAAAGTATTAGGAGAAAATATGAATATTTTATAATTTTCTAATAAGAAATGACTTTCCTTAAATAATGCCAAAATCTCAAAATAAAGTTTGATTGACATATCTATATAAAAACATAGGCTTTAGTGTAAAAAATTCCATGCTTGATTGAAGTTCTTCTACTACCCAGCTCATAACAGACCTGCTGGTAAAAATTTCAGAAATATTTCAAGTTGGTTATTAATGGAGCTATCATTAAAAATTATGTAAGTTTTCAATTAAATAAATTATACTAAGAACACACATAATGAACATATAGAACAACTTATTTCTTCCTGATTCTTTCCCCTGATACCTATAGTCCAGTTTGTGCATGCATACGATGGAGAGCTACTGTAAGCAAATTGCAGGCAGGCAGACAGCTCTTACTAGGGACTAAGCCAGCAGCCCCTTCCCTCTCTACCCTGGTCCCACCTGGCTTCTTCTTGCATGCCAGCATCATGCTCATGGGCTACAGAGCAGTCCCTTGCCATGGTTGGGACAGGACAGCCAAGAACTACTAGTCTCCCATCTTTAATTCTTCTGCCAGGGAAGTACCAAGGCACTAAGACTTGCTCTCTTATCTCAAAGTATAAATAAAATATAACTATCCCAGACCTGTGGGTCAGGTACTGTCCCCAGACCAGCCATGTGGGCACCAGGATTTGCTGCAGGACTGGCTCA
>PVJA010028725.1:13285-27423 GCA_004027025.1 Myocastor coypus | reverse complement strand
TGTGTGTGTGTGTGTGTGTGTGTGTGTGTGTCTTTTTGAGGCAGGGTCTTGCTATGCAGTTGAGGCTGGCCTTGAGCTCACATTGGTAGCCCAGGCTGGTCTTGAACTCTCACCAATCCTCCTGCCTCAGCCTCCCGAGTGCTGGGATTACAGGTGTGCGCCACCACCCCCAGCTTGGATATGTTTAATAACCAGAGAATCTACATCTAAACTCTTTTTTTATTTATTATTATTTTTTTCTTGTTTCAGAACCCTTATTTGCTTATTCACTCATTTTCATGGCCGTCTCAGCCCGCCCCTAGGGCAGGGCTGGCACAGCATGTGGTGCCGAGGATCGAACCGCAGTCCCTGAAGCCACCCAAGCTTTCCCAAGCAGGCGCTTTTAGACCACTGAGCCATCCCGCCAAGCCCCTCTACATCTAAACTCTTAAGTTCAGCATTACTCTCTGCATTTTTAAACATGTGCAGCAAAAATTCAGCACTCTTTTTTGGGCCACCGACCCTGTGTCCAGCCCCACTGTTTGGCCTGGGCACACCTACCAACTCCACCATTGTAATGTTGGAATGTCACACACTGCTTCCTTCTTTCTTTTTTTTTTTTAATTTTTATTTATTTATTTTTTTCTTGATTCAGAACCTTTATTTGTTTATTCACTCATTTTTATGGCCGGCTCAGCCTGCCCTGAGGGCAGGGCTGGCGCAGCTTGTGGTGCTGGGGATCAAACCGCAGTCCCTGAAGCGCCCGGGCTTTCCCAAGCAGGCGCTCCAGACCACTGAGCCATCCCACCGGGCCACACACTGCTTCTTTCATGTGACATTCTTCAGATACTTGGTGGCCTTTCAGATATGCATACCCTTGATGGCCTGGGCAGTTTCACGTGTATTCTTAAAGTGAACACAAAGATTTGAGCCTCTTGATTTGCATGATTTTGTCGAGTTTTCTGGATCAAGAGTGTAGTGAACCATTTTCACAGGATACCAAAGGCCACTTACAGGAAGAGCATCTTTTTTTTTAGGAAGAGCATCTTTAAAAAAAAAAAAAAAAAAAAAAAATATATATATATATATATATATATATATATATATATATATATATACATATTTATTAGGCCGGCAAGATGGTTCAGCAGTCTAAAGCGCCTGCTTAGGACAGCTTAGGCAACCACAGGGACTGCGGTTTGATCCCTGACACCACATGCTGCTCCAGCCCCACTCCTAGGGCAGGCTGAGCCCACGTTAAAAAAAAAAACTTTTTTATCTATGTTATGGTCAGCTCAGCCTGCCCTGGGGGTGGGCCTGGCCCTGCCCTGGCACTGGTCCCTATGGTTGCCTAAGCAAGTGCTTTAGACCTGAGCTATCTCACTGGCCCAATGTCCCATTGATCTTCATCTCTCTCTCTCTCTTTTTTTTTTCTTCCCTATAGCCATGCTGTTTTTGTTTTTGACTTTTTTTTTTTTTTTTTTTTTTTTTTTTTTTTTTTTTTTTTTTTTTTTTTTTTTTTTTTTGGTCTTTTTGAGACAGGGTCTCGCTATGCAGTGCAGGCTGGCCTTGAGCTCACTTTTGTAGCCCAGGCTGGTCTCGAACTCGCACCGATTCTCCTGCCTCAGCCTCCCGAGTGCTGGGATTACAGGCGTGCGCCACCAAGCCCGGCCTGTTTTCGACTTTTAATCACAGGGGTTTGTTTTGTTTTGTTTTGTTTTGGTACTGGGGATCAAACTCAGGACCTTGCCCTTGCCAGGTAGACACATATGCCACTGAGCTGTCTCCCCAGCCCATTGTCACAGATTGTAGTATTTCCAGTCAGAGATTTTGATGCCCCCCTACCTTGCCTTTGTTGCTCAGATGAATTTTTTTTTTTTTTTTTCCTTTGAGACAGGATCTTGCTATGTAGTTCAGGCTGGCCTTGAGCTCACTTTTGTAGCCCAGGTTGGTCTCAAACTCGTACTGATCCTTCTGCGTCAGCCTCCCAAGTGCTGCGATTACAGTCATGTATCACCATACGTGGCCTCAGATGAATTTTAGGATTGTTCTCTCTACTTCTGTGAGATATGTTACTGGTATTCTCATTGAGATTTCATTAATTTTTTTTTATACTAAGAATCAAACTAGGACCTGCACTTGACAGGCAAGTGCTGCTAAGCTGTATCCCTAGCCACACCCCTTTGTATTTTACCATGAGATCTATAGGGTCTCACTACACAGATCAGACTCATAGTGATCCTCCTGTTTCCCAAGCTCTGGGACTACAGGCACATGCCACCATGCCCAGTCTCAGTCACTGTGTCAGCATGCCCCAGGAGTCGGAATGGCACGATGGAGATTGACCCCAGGAGATCAACCCCAGTCTCTGTGCCTGCCTAAGCAGGCGCTTCAGTCCACCATCTGGCTGGTACTTTTTTGGTCTTTTTGAGACAGGAACTCACTATGCAGTTCAAGCTGGCTGGCCTGGTAGCTTAGGCTAGTCTTGAATTTACAACAATCCTGCCTCAGCCTCCTGAATGCTATTCCTGATTTTAGAGTAAAAGCCTTACATTTTTGTCCAGTTAGTATGATGTTGGCTATTTGCTTTGTCATAGATTTTTTTTTTTTTTTTTTTTTTTGAGTCAGGGTCTTGCTATGAAGTTCAGGCTGACTGTGAGCTTACTTTTGTAGCCCAGGCTGGCCTCAGACTTGCACTGGTCCTCCTACCTCAGCCTCCCAGGGTACTGGGATTATAGGCCTGTGCCACCATGCCTGTCTTGTCATAGATGGCTTTTATCAGATTGAGATAAAGACTATTCCAATTTTCTGGTAAGCTTTTGTCTTAGTTACTTTTTACATGTTGCTGGGACAAATACCCAACACTCAAAATGAAGGAAGGGGGGCTGGCGGGATGGCTCAGTGGTCTACAGCGCCTGCTTAGGAAAGCTTAGGTGGCGGCAGGGACCGCGGTTCAATCCCCAGCACCACATGCTGTGCCAGCCTTGCCCCCAGGGTAGGCTGAGCCGGCCATAATAAAAAAAAAAAGGAAAAAAAAATGAAAGAAGGAAAGGTTTATTTAGCTCACAGTTACTAGAGGTTTTAGTCCATACTTGGCTAGCTCCAAGGCAAAGAGGCCCATCCATGGCAGAGAGCAGCAGTTCATGGCGGCACAATACCAACAATGGTGACAGAGGCAACAGAATAACCAGGGGAGCAGAGAGCAACAGCGCTCAAATCAGGGCAGCAGAGCAATAGCTCTAGTCTGTCTCTCTGTCTGTCTTTAAATTACATCAGGCTCTCTGCCTTAGCCTATCCACCTCAGGCCACACCTATAATTCCCAGCAGTACTCAGACTGATAATCTCTAAAATACATAATCCCAGTGACTCATGAGTCAAAAGTCTCAATATATATGATTGCATGAGGCTTTGGGGGGACAACTAGACATAAACCATAACATTTTTTATTGTGAATGGATATTAGACTGTGTCGTGGGCTTTTTCTGCATCTGTTGATATGGTTTATCCTAGGCTCTATTAATTTGGTATATTATAATTATTGTTTTGTGTATGTTTGTTTTGTGTATGTTTAACCATCCTTGCATCCTTGGGATGACTACTATGTGTTCATGATGTATAATCTTCTTGATGATTTGCTGCACTGTTTGCTATTATTGAAAATTCATGTCTCTGTTCATTAGGGAGATTGGCCTGTACTTACTTTATTGGTTGGATCCCCCTCCCCTTCCCCCTCCTTTCCCTTCCTCTCCTCCTCCTCCTCCTCCTCCTCCTTTCTCAGTATAATTAGTACAGGGTCTACAGGGTTTCACTACCCAAATCAGACTAATACTGATCCGCCTGTCTTCAGCCTCCCAGGGGCTGGGATTACTGGTGCACACTATCATGCCCAATCTCAATCTCATCTCAGAGTACCCTGGGGTTGGGGCCAGCATGGCACACCAGGGATCGAACCCAGTTGTCATGTCTGCCTAAGCAGACTCCACTGAGCTATCTGGCCAGCCCTTGTTCTTTTCTTTTTTTTTTTTTTTTTTTTGTGGGACCAGGGTTCGAACTCATGACCTTGCACTTGCCCAGCAGGCACTTGTGCCTCAGAGCTATCTCCCCAGCCCCATCCCTTGTTCTTTTCATAGAAGCTTGAGATTCAACATTAGGTTGTTTATTTGAGGTTACTGTTTTTCGGATATGGTTATTCACTTTGATACATTTCCTTTCTAGGACTGCTTTCATTGCATCCCATAAGTTCCAGTATGTTGTATTGGCATCATCATTTTTTTTTTTTTTTGTCTTTTTGAAACAGGGTCTCGCTATGCAGTTGAGGCTGGTCCTGAGCTCACTTTTGTAGCCCAGGCTGGTCTCGAACTCGCATCAATCCTCCTGCCTCAGCCTCCCGAGTGCTGGGATTACAGGTGTGAGCCACCACGCCCGGCTAAGCATCATCATTTTACTATATACACTGTCTAATACCTTCTTTAATTTTATCTATGACCCCTTAGTTGTTTAGGAGGGAGGAGTATTTATTTGTTTATGAAGTTCTTGTGGCTTCTTTTGCCATTGACTTCCAAGTTCTTTGTACTGTGTTCTGATACTATGCATGAGACAATTTTAGTTACTTTCCATTTGCTTATGCATGTTCTATAAGCTAGCATATGATCTATTTTGTAGAATATCCTCTGCAGCTGAGAAGAATGTATATTCTGATATTGTGGGGTGAATACTGTGTAGACATCTACTAAGTCAATTTGTTTAAAAGTTTCGTTCAATTGGGCATGGTGGTGGACACTTGTAATCACAGCACTTGTGAAGCTCAGGCAGGAAGATTACCATGGTCTGAGGGTAGCCTGAGCTACAGAGTTAGTGCAAGGCCAGCCTGCACTACATAGCAAGAGTCCTTCTCAAAAAGACGAAGAAAAAAAAAAGTTTAGTTCAGTACTGATATATTTATTTATTTGTTTGTTTGTTTGTTTGTTTATTTATTTATTTAGAAACTTAACTGTATTTCTTACTTCCTAAAGCAGAATGTGACTAGGGCTCTCCATTTCCATTCACAGGCCTTGTTCTGAATTATTTTTCAAACAGCTTGGCAGTATCCCTAGGAAGTTCAGTTTTTCTGTCTAAACAAGCCCTGTGCAACTTCTGCCATCAAGTTTTCAGTTTATTGTACTTACTTCTAGAAGCCTAGGACACGTGAAATTGAAGGTACTGGGGAAACTTTTTTAAAAGACCCTATAAGAAAACTGAAGCTACTTTAACAAATATTCCTTTAAATATCAGGATACTTCAACACTTTAGAGACAGAAGATTTGGTCTGCTAAGGAATTTGGCTCAGTAACTAAACACTTCAGGCCTCACAGAGTTAACAGTACTGATATTTCTTTTTTTTTTTTTTTGTCTTTTTGAGACAGGGTCTCGCTATGCAGTTGAGGCTGGCCTTGAGCTCACTTTTGTAGCCCAGGCTGGTCTCGAACTCGAACCAATCCTCCTGCCTCAGCCTCCCAAGTGCTGGGATTACAGGCGTGAGCCACCACGCCCGGCTTGATATTTCTTTGTTAATTTTTTTTTTTTTTTTGTCTAGTTGATCTACTGTGACAGTGGGATATTGAGGTTCCTCATTACATTTGTATTAGTGTTTATTTGATTTTTCATGTCCATTAATTTTTATATGCTCTAAATGCCAGAGCATATGAATATATGATTGTTGCCTTCCCTTAGATTATTCCCTTTACAAGGGTATAGTGACCTCTTTGTCTCTGTCTAATTAATCAGTCTTGGCTTAAAACCCACTTTGCCAGGGCTAGGGAGATAGCTCTGTGTAACAAGTGCCTGCCTGGCAAGTGCAAGGTCATGAGTTCGAACCTCAGTCCCACAAAAACAAAAACAAAAACAAAAAACCACTTTGCCTTTGTTATGGTTTATGTCTAGTTGTCCCCCCAAATCCTCATGTAGTCATTGGGCGGGGACTTCTAGATTGAGACTTGACTCATGAGTCACTGCGATTATGTGTTTTAGTATTGATGGGATTATTGGTCTGAGTAGGGCTGGGACTATGGGTATGGTTTAGGGTGGATATCCTAAGGGAGAGAGCCTGATAGGAATATAAAGAGAAGCCAGGCGTGGTGGCTCACACCTGTAATCCCAGCACTCGGGAGGCTGAGGCAGGAGGATTGGTGCGAGTTCTAGACCAGCCTGGGCTACAACAGTGAGCTCAAGGCCAGCCTCAGCTGCATAGCGAGACCCTGTCTCAAAAAGACAAAAAAAAAGGAATATAAAGAGAGACAGAGAGACAGACTAGAGCTGTTGCTCTCTGCTGGCCTATTTAATTGGCTACCTCCGCCACCATTTTGTTGCTGTTCCACCGCCGTGAACTGGATCCTTTCTGACTTGTTCCACTCAGCCTTAGGCCAGCTGAATATGGACTGAAACCCCCAGTAACTGTGAGCTAAATAAACCTTTCCTTCCTTCATTTTGAGTGCCTGGTATTTGTCCCAGCAACGAGTAAAAAGTAACTAAGACAGCCTTCAAACAGAATATCTATGCCTGATCTGTTATAGATTCCTATCACATGGAATATTGTTTTCCTTTTTTTTATTTTTTAAATATATGAATTCTTTTTTTTTTTTTTTTTTTTTTTTTTTTTTTTTTTTTTTTTTTTTTTTTTTTTTTTTTTTTTTTTTTTTTTTTTTTTTTTTTTTTTGAGACAGGATCTCATTTATGTAGTTGAAGCTGGCCTTGAACTCAGCATGTGTCATAGGTAATCTAAACTTGAGGCAGCCCTCCTGCCTCAGCCTCCCACATGCTATGATTACAAGCCTGTGCCACCATGCTAAGCATGAATTTTTTTTTTTGAATTGTGGTGTTTTGTTTTTATCTTTTTGAGACAGGGTCTTGCTGTGCAAGTCAGGCTGGCCTTGAGCTCACTTTATTAACCCAGGCTGATCTCAAACTCACACCGATCCTCCTGTTTCAGTCTCCTAAGTGCTGGGATTACAGGCGTGCACCACCATGCCTGGCTCGGATCTTGTTTCTTGACTCATTCTGCCTATCTATTTCTTTTAATTGATGAATTGAGAACACTAACTTTGATGACTATATGTGTTGATTATCCTTGTCATGTTGTTTTCCTGATGTCAGTTCCCTCTCCCTGCCCCCAATTGATTCCCTTGCCTGGTGGATTCATTCTTTTAAGGTCATAGTCCTCATTATTTCTTTCTAGAATGTCCTTCAGAACATTCTGGAGTAAGCTGGGTGTGGTGGCACACTGCCGTAGTCCCAGCACTTGGGAGGCTGAGGCAGGAGGATCAGTGTGAGTTTGAGACCAGCCTGGGCTACAAAAGTGAGCTTAAGGCCAGCCTGAATGGCATAGGGAGACCCTGTCTCAAAAAGACCAAAAAAAAGAGTTAGTTTAATGATCACAATTTTTTTCAGACATTTTTTGTAATGGAAAGATCTTGCTCTGTAGTGCAGGCTGGCCTTTCTTTCTTTTTTGGTAGAACTGGGGATTGAACTTGGGTCCTTGTGCTTGCCAGGCAAGCACTTATTCTACTGAGCTAAGTCCCCAGCCCCAGGTTGGCCTTCTACATCCAGTTTTGTTTTGTTTGAGACAAGGTCTCCCTATGTAGTGCAAGCTGGCTTTGAACTAACTTATGTAGCCTAGGCTGGCCTCAAACTCATGGCAGTCCTCTTGCCTCAGCCTCTCAAATTCTGGGATTACAGTTGTATACTAGCACAACTGTTTCTCCATCAGTTTGGGTATTTTTTTTTTTTTCCTGTGAATTTAGGGTAGGGTGTACAGGGTCTCACTATGTAGATAGGATTCATAGTGATGCTCCTGTTTTCAGCCTCCCAAGTGTTGGGATTACGGGTATGCTACCATGACCAGTCTCATTTGTGATTTCAGTGTGCTCCCAGGGCGGGGCTGGTACTGGCAAGCTGGAGATTGAACCCTCAGACCCTGCATCTGTCTAAGCAGGTGCTTTAATCAGCTGAGCTCTCTGGCCAGCCCTGGGGGCAGGACTGATGCAGCATGTGGTGCCAGGGATGGAACCAAGGTCCCTTAGGTTGCCTAAGCTTGCCTAAGCTTGCCTAAGTAGGTGCTTTAGACCACAGAACTATCTCACCAACCATCTGCATCTGTTTTTAAAGTTTTGCAGGGTACATTGGTTTGTGTTAATGGTTACTTTCTTTTCAGGTTTGAGATACTTCAAGTTTTTCTTAACTTGAGAGTTTGTGTTGAGAAGTCTGTTGTGATTCTGATGGGCTTTCCATTCTTTTTTTTGTATTATGGCTGGCTCAGCCTGCCCTGGGGGTGGCAATGGTGCAGCATGTCGTGCCAGTATTGAACCTGGGTCTCTGAGGTTGCCTAAGCTTTCCTAAGCAGGCACTTTAGACCACTCACCATCTTGCCGGCCCCTGATGGGCTTTCCTTTATAGGTGATTTGTTTCTTTACTCTAACACAGTGGTTCTCAACCTTTCTAATGCCGTGACCCCACAATACAGTTCCTCATGTTGCAGTGACCCCAAACCAAAAAAATAATTTCGGTGGCTACTTCAAAACTGTAATTTTGCAGGCCTGGCGGGATGGCTCAGTGGTCTAAGGCGCCTGCTTGGGAAAGCTTGGGCAGCTTCAGGGACCGCGGTTCGATCCCCGGCACCACATGCTACGCCAGCCCTGCCCTCAGGGCAGGCTGAGCCGGCCATAAAAAAATGAGTGAATAAAACAAATAAAGGTTCTGAAACAAGAAAAAATAAATAAATAAATAAATAAATAAATAAATAACTGTAATTTTGCTATAGTTATGATTTGGAATGGCTTTAGGCAACCCCTGTGTTTTGGTTGTTCAACCCCCGCCAGGGTCACAACCCACAGGTTGAGAACTGCTGCTCTAACAGCTTTTAGTATTCTGTTCTTAGGGGCCGGGAAGATAGCTCTGTGGCACAAATGCCTGTCTGGCAAGTGCAAGGTTGTGAGTTTGAACCCTGGTCCCCCAGATTTTTATCATTATTATTATTATTACTATTATTATTATTATTATTATTATTATTATTATTGTGGGTAATTGGAATTCCATATGCTTTACTTTTCTTTTCTTTTCTTTTGTCTTTTTGAGACAGGGTCTCGCTATGCAGTTCAGGCTGGCCTTGAGCTCACTTCCGTAACCCAGGCTGGTCTCGAACTCACACCGATCCTCCTGCCTCAGCCTCCCGAGTGCTAGGATTACAGGCATGCGCCACCACGCCCGGCTATGCTTTACTTTTCTATATGTCAAATTCTTTCTCCCTGCTTGGGAAGTTTTCTGCCATTCTAAAAAAAATGTTTTTATTTATGTATTTATGTATTTATGTATTTATTTATTTATTTATTTATTTTGCGGGACTGGGGTTCAAACTCACGACCTTGCACTTGCCAGGAAGGCACTTGTGTCACGGAGCTATCTCCCCAGCCCCTAAAAACAATGTTTTTAAAGATTGATTGGTTGATTTGGTACTGGGTCTCGCTAAGCAGCTCAGGTACATAGTGATGTTCCTGTCTCAGCTTCCCCAGCGCTGGGATTACAGGCATGCATCACTACACCCAGTTTCAGTGGCAGGCATGGCACCACATGGCATGCAGTACCTGGGATTAAACCCAGGTCCTTAGCTTTACCAGATAGGCACTTAGACTGCTGAGTTATCTCCCAGGCCCTGCCATTACTTCTATGAATAATTTTTTATGTAATTTGTGCTATCTCTTGCTTCTTTTTTTTTTTTTTTTTTTTTGTCTTTTTGAGACAGGGTCTCACTATGCCATTCAGGCTGGCCTTGAGCTCACTTTGGTAGCCCAGGCTGGTCTCAAACTCGCACTGATCCTCCTGCCTCAGCCTCCCAAGTGCTGGGATTACAGGTGTGCGCCACCACTCCGGGCTAGCTCTTGCTTCTTTCTATTCTTTTCTTTTTTTTTTTTGTATTTTAGGGAAGGTTCTACAGGGTGTTCAGGGTTTCACTACTAGATGGGACTCAGTGATTTGCCTGTTTACAGCCCCCAGAGCTGGGATTACTGGTGTGTGCCAACTTGCTCAGTCTTCTTTCTTTTTTAAATATTTAGGGATTGAACAAGGCTCCTTGCTCTTGACAGGCAGGCACTTAGACACCTAACTAGATCCCTGGCCCCAGCTCCCTGCTATTTTTAAGAAATCTTTTAGTGATTGAAAATCATGATTCTATCTTCTAGATCTGATATTCTGGGCTTAAGGATACAGCGCAAGGTCCTAAGTTTGATTCCTGGTATAAATCAATCAATCAATCCTCACTTTTGTAGCCCAGGCTGATCTCAAATTTGCACCTATCCTCTTACCTCAGCCTTCCAAGTAGTGCTGAGATTATAATCGTGTGCCTCCATGCTCAACACTTAGGCTGGTTTCTTGCTGTGAGGCTGGAACCAGATTTGTTCAGCCTCAACACTCCATGTGCCTCCTACCAGCTTGTACTTCTTTTCCTACTAGCCTGAACTTGACTCCTTAGCCACCAAAGCAGTTTTATTTATTTATTTTTCCTTGACTTGTCTTTATCTTCACCTCACCCTGACCCTGGGAGCTGCTAGATGAAGCCACCTTATTGCTTCTTTGAGTTCCAAGCTCAGTTGGCCCCTCCACAAAATGTCCATGGGCCAGTCACCTTCTCCTGGGGGACATCTGAACCAGAATAACTTACCAACCACTGCAGTCCACTGCATCCTACTGCTCTGTTCCACTAGTCAGTCTTTCCATGGAAGCCTCTGGAGTTGCCAGGAGTTGGCAGTAGTCACCTGTGTGTGTGCAGGTTTGAGCATCCCCTCTCACACAGTGAATCGGGGGTCAGGAGAAAGCAAGTTGCTAACTCCTTCTGCGAAAAGTCTCCATTTCTTTGCTTTCCCTGTAGGCTTCAATTCTTGCTTCAGACCTTCCTATGTCTTGAGTACCAACTTCTCTCCTTCATGTTTCTTTCTTCCAGTATGTGGACTCTTAACTCTTGGAGAGGCTGTTTATCTGCTGTGCACAATCTTTCCAGAAATACCCCATTTTAAATTTTAAAAAAAAATTTTTTTCTTGTTTCAGAACTTTTGTTTGTTTATTCATTTATTTTTATGGCCGGCTCAGCCTGCCCTGAGGGCAGGGCTGGCACAGCATGTGGTGCCGAGGATTGAACCGCAGTCCCTGCAGCCACCTAAGCTTTCCTAAGCAGGCGCTTTAGACCACTGAGCCATCCTGCCGGACCCCCTATTTTAAATTTTGAACAGAGTCTCTCTAAATTGGCATTTCCTGGGATGGGCTGAAATTTTTGATACCAGCTGGTTTTGGTGCCACATACCTATAATCCTAGCGCTTGGGAGGCTGAAGCAGGAGGATGGCCAGCCTGTGCTACATAGTGAGTTCAAGGCCAGTCTAAACTACATGGTGGAGCCCTGTCTCAAAATAATAATAATAATAAATTAGTAAAATAAAACAACCCCCTAGGGGCCTGGCGGTATGGCTCAGTGGTCTAAGGCGCCTGCTTGGGAAAGTATGGGTGGCTTCAGGGATCACGGTTCAATCCCCAGCACCACATGCTGCGCCAGCCCTGCCCTGGGTGGGTGGGGGGGCTGAGCCGGCCATAAAAATGAGTGAATAAACAAATATAAAGGTTCTGAAACAAGAAAAAAATAAATAAAATAAAAAATTCTTTAAAAAAAAGAGTGTTTATAAATAATTATAATTAAAAAAAAAAAAAAAACAACAACCCCCAAAACAAATTTGCAGTTGTTGGCCTCAGCCTCCTAGGGTTTCTGGGATTAAAAGCATGCGCCACCATACCTGGCTCTGCTCTTTATATATCCTGTGGTGGAATGAGGAGTAGTATTGGTAGAAATGTGCTTGACCACATCTCTTCATAAGATGTGCAGAGTGCTCTCACTCCAAAGGAATGCTACTCCCATTCTAACAGAAGGGGACTTCCTGCCTCTCATCCTTACTTGGGGACTGGAGGACTGTTCTGGGGCACCAGGATAAGTTGCATTCAACATCCTGGACACTGGTTCCTTCTGGTCTCTTACTGGGCCTGGATGCAGAGGAGCTAGGCAGATAACCTAAATTCCTAATAAAAGGGTACTTTTTATTTATTTATTTTTTTGTACTTGGGATTGAATGCATCAACTTTCCTTTTTTTTTAAAAGAATTTTATTTATTTATTTATTTGTTTGTTTGTTTGTTTATTTATTTATTCTTGTTTCAGAACTTTTGTTTATTTATTTTCATGGCCGGCTCAGCCCGCCCCGATGGCAGGGATGGTGCAGCATGTGGTGCAGGGGATTGAACCGCAGTCCCTGCAGCTGCCCCACAAGCAGGCGCTTTAGACCACTGAGGCATCCCACCGGGCCGAATGCATCAACTTTCACTTGCCAAGCAAGTGCTATGCTGCTGAGCTATATCCCCAGCCTTTTTTTTTTTTTTTGAGACAGGATTTCACTATGTAGTTCAGAGTCCTCCTGCCTCAGCCTCTCAAGTGCTCAGATTACAGACATGTATCACCATTCCTGGTTTTTCATCTTTTTTGACACAGGGTCTCCCTAAGCAGAGTACTTCAGACTGCCTTTAAAATTCACTATGAGCCAGGTATGGTGGTGCACACCTGTAATCCCAGCACTTGGGAGGCTGAGGCAGGAGGATCAGTGCAAGTTCAAGACCAGCCTGGGCTATAAAAGTGAGCTCAAGGCCAGCCTCAACTGCATTGCAAGACCCTGTATCAAAAAGACAAAGAAAATAAAATAATAAAATTCACTATGTAGGGCTGGGGATGTAGCTCAATGGCACAGGTGCCTTCCTGGCAAGCACAAGATCCTGAGTTTCATTCCTGGTACAAAAAGAATAGGAGCTGGGAAGATAGCTCTGTGGCACGAAGTGCCTGCCTGGCAAGTGCAAGGTCACGAATTCAAACCTTGATACTGCCAAAAAAAGAACAGATAAACTTTATTTATTTATTTACTTACTTACTTATTTGTTTGTTTATGTTATGGTGGGCTTAGCCTGCTCTAGGGGTGGGGCTGGTGCAGCATGTGGTGTAGAGGATCGAACTGTGGACCCTGCAGTTACCTAAGCTTGCCTAAGCAAGTGCTTTAGACCACTGAGCTATCCTGCCAGCCCCAAGAATAGATAAACTGAATCAAAAATAGCATTTTGAGCCAGGCATGGTGGCACACGCCTGTAATCCCAGCACTTGGAAGGCTGAGGCAGGAGGATCGGTGAGAGTTCGAGACCAGCCTGGGCTACCAAAGTGAGCTCAAGGCCAGCCTGAACTGCATAGTGAGACCCTGTATCAAATAAAATAAAATAAAATAGCATTTTGAAGGGCTGGTCAGGGGCCAGGGAGATAGCTCCATGCACAAGTGCCTGCCTGGCAAGTGCAAGGTCATGAGTTTGAATCCTGGTCCCACCAAAAAAAGAACAAAAAGGAAAAAAAAAATGAAGGGCTGGTCAGATAGTTCAGCAGATTAAAGCGCCTGCTTAGGCAGACACAAGAAAAGAGGTTCATCCTGGCAAGCCATGCTGGTCCCACCCCTAGCTGAGATGGCAAATGAGATTAGGAATAGGGAGACCCTGTAGATCCTATACGAAATACATTAGATAGATAGATAGATAGATAGATAGATAGATAGATAGATAGATAGATAGCAGTTTGAGGGCTGGAGAGATAGCTTGATGGACTAAGTGCCTGCCTCGAAAACACAAAGACCCATTTTGATCCTCAGTACCACATGATATGCCAGCCCCAGAACCCTGGGTATGCTGTACTAGCCACCAAAACCGGCAGGGTGGGACAGGCCTGTAATCCCAGCGCTTTGGAGCCTGAGATAGGATTACTGATCAGTCTGAACCATTTAGTGAGAGCATGTACCAAATATATTTTTGAAATTTTAAAAATTAATTTATGATGTAGTTCAGGCTGGCCTTGAATTTGGGCTAGGCTTTCTGGCTCAGTCTTTCTTTTTTTTGTCTTTTTGAGACAGGGTCTTGTTATGCAGTTCAGGCTGGCCTTGAGCTCACTTTTGTAGCTCAGGCTGGTCTCGAACTCTCACCGATCCTCCTGCCTCAGCCTCCCGAGTGCTGGGAATGTGCCACCATGCCCGGCTAAGTTTTCTTTTCTTTTTTTTTTTTTTTTTTTTTTTTTTTTTTT
>PVJA010028725.1:0-13185 GCA_004027025.1 Myocastor coypus | reverse complement strand
AGACTTAATCCATGATCTCTGGGATTACGTGTTTTAGGTACTTCTGGGATTATGGGTGTAGCCTAAAATGAATAGGCTGATACAGAGAGCCTGAAGAGAGACAGAGAGACAGACTAGCACTGTTGCTCTCTGCTCCCCTATTTGGTTAGCTGCCTCTGTCACAGTTATTGCTGTACTGCCGCCATGAACTGGATATTCTCTGCTCTGTTCCACTCAGCCTTGGGCCAGCCGAATACGAACTGAAACGTCCAGTAACTGTAAGCTAATAAACTTTTCCTTCATTTTGGGTGTCAGGGTATTTGTCCCAGCAAAGTGTAAAAAAGTAACTAAGACACAGCCTGAGTCAGCCAAAAAAAAAAGCCTTCTATTATGATAACCAGATTTTTTATTTATTTATTTATTTATTTATGTATTTATTGGTCTTTTTGAGACAGGGTCTCACTGTGCAGTTCAGGCTGGCCTTAAGCTCACTTTTGTAGTCCAAGCTGTTCTCGAACTCATACCATCCTCCTGCCTTAGCCTCTTAAGTGCTGGGATTACAGGCATGGTCCACCATGCCTGGCTCATTAGACTATTTTATGTTTTTGCTATTTTTTTTTTTTTTTTTTCCAGGACTGGGGATTGAATTCAGGCCCTTACACTTGCCAGGAAAGTGTTTATTCTACTGAGCTATTTCCCTGGCCCCACATTATATTATTTTAAAATCAATAAAAAGCATAGGAGTTGACAGGACAGGCATAATAAAGAAATTATAAAATGGGACTCTTTCATTGTAGCCATAGATTGTTTGTTTATTTTTTTCTTGTTTCAGAACTTTTTGTTTGTTTGTTTATTTTTATGGCTGGCTCAGCCTGCCCTGAGGGCAGGGCTGGCACAGCATGTGGTGCCAGGGATCGAACAATGGTCCCTGCAGCTGCCTAAGCTTTCCTAAGCAGGCGCTTTAGACCACTGAGCCATCCTGTCGGGCCCAGTAGCCATAGATTGTTGATGCAGCTGTGTGTAAAGGCTCTGTGTTCAATCCCCAGTGTCACACACACAAAAATAGAAGCTGCTGAACTGTTTTCTAGGGTGGCTATATCCTATTATATTATTGCTTAGCAATTTATGAATAATCCAGTACCAGTATCTTCAAATGCAGACAAATGTTACTTAAGTCCCACCAATTCACAATTTTGTATCACATACACTATGTGCTCAAATTTTTGATCTTTCACAGCACATTAATAAAATGAGGCAGGGGCCTGGCGGGATGGCTCAGTGGTCTAAAGCGCCTGCTTGGGAAACCTTGGGCGGCTTCAGGGACCGCGGTTCAATCCCCGGCACCACATGCTCCGCCAGCCCTGCTCCTAGGGCAGGCTGAGCCGGCCATAAAAAATGAGTGAATAAACAAAGGTTCTGAAACAAGAAAAAAATAAAATAAAATAAAAAAAATAGAATAAGGGGCCCGGCAGGATGGCTCAGCGGTCTAAAGCGCCTGCTTAGGAAAGCTTAGACGGCTGCAGGGACCGCGGTTCGATCCCCGGCACCACATGCTGTGCCAGTCCTGCCCTCTGGGCGGGCTGAGCCGGCCATATAAATGAGTGAATAAACAAATAAAGTTTTTGAAACAAGAAAAAAATAAATAAGTTAAATAAAATTTTAAAAAATAAAATAAAATAAAATGAGGCAGCCTGAACTGCATAATGAGACCCTGTCTCAAAAAGACAAAAATAAATAAATAAATAAAAATAAAATGAGGCAAACCAGACTACCACTACCAAAGATGTTATAAAATGCACACGATTTTCACAGGGCAACAATTAGGAAGTAGTTTTCTTTAGGAAACAATTCTACCAAAAACGTGGGAATAGAACTCATTTAAAGTATCCAAGACAGGCCCCGGCAGGATGGCTCAGTGGTCTAAAGCGCCTGCTTAGGAAAGCTTGGGCAGCTGCAGGGACCGTGGTTCAATCCCTGGCACCACATGCTGCACCAGCCCTGCCCTCAGGGCAGGCTGAGCCTGCCATAAAAATAAATAAACAAACAAACAAAAAAAGTATCCAAGACATATTAAATGCATGACTGCAGCTGGGCGTGGTGGCACACGCCTATAATCCCAGCACTTGGGAGGCTGAGGCAGGAGGATCAGTGCAAGTCTGAGACAAGCCTGGGCTACAAAAATGAGCTCAAGGCCAGCCTGAACTGCATAGTGAGACCCTGTCTCAAAAAGACCAATAAATGAATGAATGAATGAATGAATGAATGCAAGACTGCAATTCCAAATTGCCATTTAGTATGCTTTGTATTGCAGGATATAAAACTAACCCCCACCTATGGAATGCTAAGCTGACACCCAAGACAGTCAAAGCCTGCCATAATTCAATATCCCACTATTTCTGGTTGTACAAAAACAAAAAAAAAAAGAACAACCAGAGAATGATTTCACCTCTAAAAAAAAAAAAAATCATTTACACTTAAAAAATGAGATGAGGTGGGATTCCCTCCTTTTTAAAAATGTTTCTAGAGCTACTAAAAAACTTGCATTTACAAAATAGGTTTTTTGGGTTTTTTTTGTCTTTTTGAGACAGGGTCTTGTTATGCAGTTGAGGCTGGCCTTGAGCTCACTTTTGTAGTCCAGGCTGGTCTCGAACTCGCACCGATCCTCCTACCTCACCCTCCAGAGTGCTGGGATTAGAGGCGTGCGCCACCACACCCGGCTCAAAATAATTGATAAAAATATTTCTCTGGATTGTACAAGAAGGGACACAGGGAGCACTGATAAGACATGGTGTGTGATTAATCAGACTTGGTTTCTTTCTCTTCTGCTTCATCAGAGGCTGCACTCTCATTTTTTTTTTTTTTTTACTTTCTTGTTTCAGAACTTTTGTTTGTTTATTTATTTCTTTTTATGGCCGGCTCAGCCTGCCCTGAGAGCAGGGCTGGTACAGCATGTGGTGCCCGGATCGAACCGTGGTCCCTGCAGCTGCCCAAGCTTTCCTAAGCAGGTGCTTTAGACCATTGAGCCATCCTGCCGGGCCCCCTGCACTCTCATTTTTCGTTTCTCCATTTTCTGCAGGTTAAATCTTTCTTGGTTTCTTGATTCGCCACTTCAGCCTGTTTTCCTTTGGCTCCCCTTTTCCCTTTTGCTTGCCCTTTTCTGTCTGAAGATTTATCCTTTACCGCTGCCTTTTTTGGCTTCAATTCCACTTTAGCAGGAACAGGTTTAGCCAACAACCTTGCTGATCTCCTCCTGGGCTTCTCCTTCGCCGTCCCTTCAGCCGAATTAACCTTACTCTTGGGCATCTTGATGGCGCGGGGGGCACGTGCGGAAGCTGCGGTTCGAGGTGCCCGGGAGCCTCGCGGGGCTACGCAGCTCAACCACTGCTGTTCCTCCCGTTCCTCCCGCCTCTAGAGCAGCTCGTTGTCATTTAAAAATAACTTTTACTTACTCCAATGTGTGTGTGATACATGGTGTGTGTTGTGTTGACCTTTTCACTTCTGCGAGAACTCTTGTATTTTATTACTTACTTTATTTTTTAGGGAAGGGTCTACAGGATGTTCAGGGTCTCACTACTAGATCAACTATAGTGATCCAAGTGTTTACAGCCTCCCAAGGGTTGGCAATACAAGCCTTGCCTCCACACTCCGTCTCAATTGCTGTCTCAGTGCACTCTGGGGACAGGGCCAGCATGGTAGCCCAGGGGATCAAACTGCAGGCCCCTGTACCTGCTTGCAGGTGCTTTAACACTTTAATTCACTGAGCTATTTGGCCAGCCCTTGAGAACTCTTTAGTTTTCTTTTTTTATCCCCCTGAAACTGGGGGTTGGATTCAGGTCCTGTGTTTGCTAGACAAGGCTTATTCTACTGAGCTATCTCTCCAGCCTGAGGGTGGGGCTAGCGTAGCACATGGTGCCAGGGATAGAACCATGTTCCTGCAGCTGCCTAAACTTGCCTGAGCAGACACTTTAGACTGCTAAGCCATCTTGCTGGCCCCTCTTTTTAGTATTGCTAATGGCTAACTACTTTTTTTTTTTTTTTTTTTTTTTTTTTTTTTTTTTTTTTTTTTTTTTTTTTTTTTTTTTTTTTTTTTTTGTCTTTTTTGAGACAGGGTCTCGCTGTGCAGTTCAGGCTGGCCTTGAGCTCACTTTTGTAGCCCCGGCTGATCTCGAACTCGCATCAATTCTCCTGCCTCAGCCTCCCAAGTGCTGGGATTACAGGCGTGCGCCACCACGCCCGGCTGCTAACTACTTTTTATATTAGCACTTACAAGAGTTTGCAGGGCTGTGGCATGGCTCCTCAGAAGACTCCACATGCTCTGAAGCAGATTTATTCTGGGACACAAATTTACTTGATGGGTCTACAATGGCCCCCAAGAGAGTAAGATATAAACAGTAAAAAAGATCTGTCTGGGCTAGAGATCCAAAGGATCCAGTTGAAGGCCTGGACACCAAGCAATTTCCCTCTTGAACCCTCATCAGGAGACACCTTAAAAGATAGGGCTGTGCATCAGGAGGTTAAAGGGTTAGCTCTAGAAGCTAACGTGTCTGCTCTGGCAGGTCCAAAGGCTAGTGCTGAAAGCTAAAGAGTCAGCATCAGAAGCCTGGAAACTATGCCCAAAGTGAAAGCAAAGACTGGAACTCCTCCAAGAAAAACCAGCTCAGTGAAGCTCTTCCAAGGAAATTCAGTTGGAATCTTTCCTCCCATTCTCCTTTTATACCATTCCTTTCCAACAGTAATCCTTAAACTGAATTTTCTTTTTCTTTTTCTTTGTTTGCAGGCCCAGGGTTTGAACTCATGACCTTACACTTGCCAGGCAGAAACTTGTGCGCATGAGCTATCTTCCCAACACCTGAATTTTCTTTTTTTTTCTTTTTTTTTTTTTTTTGCAGGACCAGGATTCAAATTCACAACCTTGCACTTGCCAGGCAGACACTTGTCCCATAGAGCTATCTCCTGGCCCCTTAAACTGAATTTTCCATGTCTAGAACTATACTGACTCACTTCAGCTAGGCATTCCCCACTCAAGTTGACAATTTTTTGTGCTGGGTCTCAAACTCAAGACCTCATGCTTGCCAGATAGGTACTGTGCGGCTGAGTTATATCCTTGGCCCTTCAAGTTGACAATCAGTTCACCACCCCACTTTCGCTAGTATTTTCTTAATACTCTTTTATGAAGACTTTTTAAAATTACTTTTAGTTTTTTTTAAAGAATTTTTTATTTTATTTATTTATTTTTTTCTTGTTTCAGAACCTTTATTTGTTTATTCACTCATTTTTATGGCTGGCTCAGCCTGCCCCAAGGGCAGGGCTGGCGCAGCATGTGGTGCCGGGGATCGAACCGTGGTCCCTGAAGCCACCCAAGCTTTCCCAAGCAGGCGCATTAGACCACTGAGCCATCCCGCCAGGCCCTACTTTTAGTTTTTAAAGAGAGTCTGTGAAGACTTCTGATTTCCTTTTCTTTTTTCTTACTCTCCCTCTCTCTTTTCTTTCTTTCTGCTCATTGATTTAGGTTTGAAACAGGGGCTACTTTGTAGCTGACCTTGAGCTCACTGTGCTGTCCAGGCTCCTGAGTGATGAGATTACAGCCCTGTGCTACTATGCCCAACCTCATTGGGTATTTGGGTATTTCAAGTGGATGAAGTGCTATTTTATTAATTCCCTATACTAGAAAGGCTGTAAGTATTGCATATACTTCCAAAGTACTTCCTGGAGATTGAAAGGGAAGGAATTGTCTTTAGGACCCAAAATTTTGCCAAGTACATGATTGTTAGATCGAGTAGAAAGAAATGATCTAGTCTGTTTGAGCTGTACCTTTTCTTTTTTTTTTTTTTTAATGTATTTGTCACAGGGTCTCACTGCAGCTCAGACTCATAGTGATCCTCCTATTTTCAACCTTCCCAGTGCTGGAATTACAGGCATGTGCCACCAGGCCAGTCTCAGTGCACCTGCTTGGCGCACCTAGTGCAGCACTTGGTGCCAGAGATCAAATCCTGGTCCCTGTGCTTGCCTAAGCAGGTGTTTAAACTGCTGAGCTATCTCACTGGCCCTTGGGCAGAGTGTGTGTGTGTGTGTGTGTGTGTGTGTGTGTGTGTGCGTGTGTGTGTGTGTGTGTGTGCGTGTGTGTGTGTGTATGAATATATATATATATATATATGTACATACATACATATTCATATATAAGGAGCCTTCTAAAAACATACTATAAGCAGCTTTCCTTGTGTTTGCCTTATTAGCCACCTGAAAACCTCTGTTCCTATGCGTGAAGATGTCTCTGATGGACTTGGGGAAGAGGCTGCTAGAAGCAGCAAGAAAAGGTCAAGATGATGAAGTGAGAACACTGATGGCAAATGGCGCTCCGTTCACCACAGACTGGGTAAGTTCAACAAAAAAGTAGAAAAGCCTGTTATTTATTGTGTGTTGTCATTAATATTTTGATTTTGTTTTCTTTCTTTCTTCCCCCTAGACTGGGGATTGTCTGTGCTAGGTTAGTGCTGCCTTTAAATTAATACCTAGCTCTTTTTATTTTTTGAGATAAAGTCTTGCTAACTTCTTAAGTGTGGACTTGAACTTGTGAACCTCATGCCCTAGTCTGCCAAAGAGCTGGGATTATGAATGTGTCACTGCACCTGCCAGGGGGGTACTAGGGATTGAACCCAGGACTACATCCCTGGCCCTTTTTTTTTTTTTTTTTTTTGCGGGACTGGAGTTCAAACTCATTACCTTGCACTTTCCAGACAGGCACTTGTGCCATGGAGCTATCTCCCTGGCCCCCCTGGCCCATTCTTTTATCTTAAGACAAGATCTGTCTAACTTGCTAAAGTGCCTAGGCTGAACTTGAAGATCATAAGTACCTCCCTCCCCTGAAACAAGGGAAAAGAGGATAAAAGAGCAGGGTGTCACAATCAAGGATCCACGTTTGATCCCCAGTATCACATGTTGTGCCAGCCCCAGAACCCTGGGGGCACCATGCTGGCAAGCAAAACGAGCATGGTGGTGCACACCTGTAATCCCAGCACTGGAGAGGCTGAGACAGGAGGATTACCAAAGCTGTGTATCGAGACCCTGTACCAAATAAACAAAAGATTTTTTTTTTTTTTGAGATAGGGTCTCACTATGCAGTTGGCTGGCCTTGAGCTCACCTTTGTAGCCCAGGATGGTCTCGAACTCACACCAATCCTCCTGCCTCAGCCTCCCAAGTGCTGGGATTACAGGTGTGCACCACCATGCCCAGCAATAAAAGATTTTTTAAAATTTTTATTTATTTATTTTTTTCTTGTTTCAGAACCTGTTTTTTTAATTTTTTAATTTTTTTTATTTTTTTCTTCTTTCAGAACTTCTGTTTGTTTATTCACTCATTTTTATGGCCGGCTCAGTCCGCCCCAAGGGCAGGGCTGGCGTAGCATGTGGTGCCGGGGATCAAACTGCGGTCCCTGAAGCTGCCCAAGCTTTCCCAAGCAGGCACTTTAGACCACTGAGCCATCCCGCTGGGCCCCAAAAGATTTTTTAAAGAACAGCATTTTGAAGGGCTGGCCAGATAGCTCAGTGAATTAAAAGGCCTCCTTAGGCAGAGCAGGGACCAGGTTGATTCTGGGTGCCAGTCTGGCCCTACCCCTGGGGCACACTGAGACAGCAATGGAGATGGGCGTAGTGGTACATGCCTATAATCCCAGTGCTTGGTAGTCTGAAAATAGGATCACTATGAGTCTGATCTATGTAGTGAGACCCTGTAGACCCTGTACTAAATACATAAAAAAATTAAATTTAAGATAAATAAATAATAGCATTTTGAGAGCTCACTTTTTTTTTTTTTCCTTGTTTCAGAGCCTTTGTTTGTTTATTCACTCATTTTTATGGCCGGCTCAGCCCGTCCTGAGGGCAGGGCTGGCGCAGCATGTGGTGCCGGGGATTGAACTGCGGTCCCTGCAGCCACCTAAGCTTTCCTAAGCAGGTGCTTTAGACCACTGAACCATCCTTCCAGGCCCGAGAGCTCACTTTTGTAGCCCAGGCTAGTCTTGAACTCTCGCACCGATCCTCCTGCCTCAGCCTCCCAAGTGCTGGGATTACAGGCATACGCCACCATGCCCGGCTCCCTGTTTATTTATTTATTTATTTATTTAATTAGTGATATATTCATCTGGCAGTTAGGGTTTTTGTTTGCTTTGTTTGCAGTACTAGGATTAAACCTAGAGCTTTACAATTAAATGCATCTCTAGTCCCTTTTTTTTTTTTTTTTTTTTTTTTTTTTTTTTTTTTTTTTTTTTTTTTTTTTTTTTTTTTTTTTTTTTTTTTTTTTTTTTTTTTTTTTTTTTTTTTTTTTTTTTTTTTTTTTTTTTTTTTTTTTTTTTTTTTTTTTTTTTTTGTGGTACTGGCTTTAAACCCAGAACCATGTACTGAGCTACATTGCTATCCCATTTTTAAATTTTGAGAGTCTTGTTTTCCTGAGCAGGTGCTTTAGACGGCTGAACCATCTTGCCGGCCCCAACGTATATTAATTTTTATTTTATTTATTTATTTTTAAGAATTTTTAAATTTTATTTATTTATTTTTCTTGTTTCAGAACCTTTGTTTGTTTGTTCACTCATTTTTTATGGCCGGCTCAGCTCACCCTGAGGGCAGGGCTGGCGCAGCATGTGGTGCCAGGGATTGAACCGCGGTCCCTGAAGCCACCCAAGCTTTCCCAAGCAGGCACTTTAGACCACTGAGCCATCCTGCTGGGCCCCCCAAAGTATATTACTTTTTAAATGAAATAATTTTAAGTCACACCTACCAACTAGAGTCTCCCCCAGAACAGGCGCTGTAGTAGTCACTTCTTCATGTCTCTCCAGCAGTGACCCAGTGCTCTGCACAAAGCAGCTGTTCAATGTGTGTTATCTTTCCACAGCTTGGAACATCCCCATTGCACCTTGCAGCCCAGTACGGCCACTACTCTATTGCAGAAGTGCTGCTCCGCGCAGGCGTTAGCAGGGATGCTCGCACCAAAGTGGACAGGACCCCTCTGCACATGGCTGCAGCAGATGGACACGCACACATCGTGGAGCTGCTTGTTAGGGTAAACCAGGAATGAGGAGGGGCTGTGTGGAAAAATCCTGTGCCTCCCTTTTGTCTTAGTGTGATGGGAAGGAGATGACGTAGCCAGCGTGTTGAGCTGCAGCTCTTTTCAAGAGTCCACATGACTATGAAGAAATTGTTCTGTAGTTTTTTAAAATGCTAAACAGATTTTACTGATTTCATTCTTTTTCTGCAGGTGTTTTCTGTTCTTAGGGCTGTTTTTTTTTTTTAAGGTACTCAGCTCTCTTTTTAATAGATACAACAAAAATCTATTCTTTTCCCTTGCTGTCCCATCTGTTAGAATTTCTTGGAGATATCCTTAGAAAACCCACTATTTAAAAACATGTCTGGGTCTGGCAGGATGGCTCAGTGGTCTGAAGCGCCTGCTTAGGAAAGCTTAGGTGGCTTCAGGGACCACAGTTCAATTGTTCAATCCCTGGCACCACATGCTGCACCAGCCCTGCCCTCAGGGCAGGCTGGGCCAGCCATAAAAATAAATAAATAAACAAAAGTTCTGAAACAAGAAAAAAATATAAATAAAATTAAAAAATAATAAAAACATGTCTATCGGGGCTGGGGAGATAGCTCTGTGGCACAAGTGCCTGCTTGGCAAGTGCAAGGTCATGAGTTTGAACCCCAGTCCCGCAAAAAATAAAAAATAAAAAAAAAAATAAAAACATGTCTATCAGCATTCAGGAGAATTTCAGAAATATTTTTCCTTTTGATGTTCATTAAACGTGATCTGAGCTTAAGAACATAGAATTGCTGTGGAGACTGTGTGGATTTTGGTGAGTGAAATCTTGCAGCTGTGCTACTGTTGCCACTGTCTGTTTAAAGAAGTACTTTTCTCTGACAGAATGGTGCAGATGTGAATGCCAAGGACATGCTGAAGATGACAGCTCTGCACTGGGCCACAGAGCACCATCATCGGGATGTTGTAGAGCTGCTTATCAAGTATGGAGCTGATGTCCACGCTTTCAGCAAGTTTGATAAGTCAGCCTTTGATATAGCCCTGGAGAAAAACAATGCTGAGATTTTGGTCATCCTCCAGGTATGGTTCTTTCTATACTGGGCAGAGTACACTTCACTTGAAGTTGAGAAATTTTTTTGTGTGGAAATAGAATTAAAACTGAATTTTCCTTATTTGGGCATGGTGGCATACTTTTTATTTTGCTTTGTTTCTTTGTCTTTTTGAGACAGGGTCTCACTATGCAGTTAAGGCTGGCCTTGAGTTCGCTTTGTAGCTCAGGCTGGTCTCCAAGAATCCTCCTGCCTCTGCTTTCTGAGTGCTAGGATTTATAGGTGTGTACTGCTACACGTGGTTTATTGTCACACTTTTGTAATCCCAACAGTCTGCAAGTTTGAAGCAGGAGAATGACAGTTTTGAGTCCAACCTGAGCTATTCAATGACTATAGTTGAGACCAGTCCTTAAAATGTGTAGCCCAGGGGCTGGGAAGATAGCTCTGTGGCACATGTGCCAGCCTGGCAAGTGCAAGGTCGTGAGTTTGAACCCCAGTCTCGCAAACAACAGCAACAACAACAACAACAACTGTGTAGTCCAGGCTGGCCTCAAATTGTGATCCTCTTGCCTCAGTCTCCCAAGTTCTGGGATTAAGGTGTGTACTATCACACCTGGCATCAAATAAAAAAGATACATACGTTAGAGCCCCGTGTGGTGGCGTACGCCTGCAATCCCAGCACTTGGGAGGCTGAGGCAGGAGGATCATTGAGAGTTCAAGACCAGCCTGGGGCTACAAAAGTGAGCTCAAGGCAAGCCTGAATCACATAACAAGACCCTGTCTCAAAAAGACAAAAATAAATAAATAAATAAATAAATAAATAAAATATGATTGCTTGGAGTACAGTGTATACTGTGGAGAAAAGACAGTGCTCATAACCACATGATAATTGTTATTAGGCCAAGAAAGTGCCAGCTTCACCTAAAGAAATGATGGTAGCACATGCCTGTAATCCTAACATGGGAGGCTGAGGCAGAAGAAGTTCAAGACCAGCCTGGACTGTACAGTGAGACCCTGTCTTAAAAAAAAAAGAAGTGCTAATAGAGAATAGGAAAAGAGAGTGAAAGGTGGAAGCAAAAATTTAATGGGCTCTCCAGATAGCTCAGCAGACTAAAGCGCCTACTTAGGCAGAACTCAGCGGCTGGGTGTTTTTTTGTTTGTTTGTTTTGTTTTGTTTTTTAAGAATTTTTAAATTTTATTTTATTTTCTTGTTTCAGAACTTTTGTTTGTTTATTCATTTTTTAAATAAATAAATTTATTTATTTATTTATTTATTTATTGCGGGGCTGGGGTTCGAGCTTACCAACTTGCACTTGCCAGGCAGGCACTTGTGCCACAGAGCTATTTCCGTAGCCCCTTCATTTTTATTTTTATGGCCGGCTCAGCCTGCCCTGAGGGCAGGGCTGGCACAGCATGTGGTGCCAGGGATCAAACTGCATTCCCTGAAGCCACCCAAGCTTTCCCAAGCAGGCGCTTTAGACCACTGAGCCAACCCACTGGGCCCCTGATCTGTGTATTGAGACCCTGTAGACCGTGTCCTAAATACATTAAAAATAAATAAATAAGTAAATTTAATAAGATCCATAGAATAATGGGTGATGTTTCACTTCTTAGTCAATAGGGTAATTTATATGTGAAAAATTAGATGTTTCCACTGTACTTTCAATTTTTGTTTTTTTTTGACAAGAGGGATCCCATAGACTGCTTATCCTTTTCCACTTTCAGTTGTTGCATAAGGCCCTTTCATAAGTGGATTTGTTAAGACAAGTTCCTTCTATATAGTCTATGCTAGCCTTCAACTCCCAGCAACCTCTCTACCTCAGAGAGGCCATAACTCTCAAGTATGGGCATTTACCACCACATCTGACCATAATTGGACTTTTTATTTTATTTTTCATGTATTTAGTATAGGGTCTCACTATATAGATTGGACTTGTAGTGATTCACCTGTTTTCCAC
The DNA here is from genome assembly GCA_004027025.1 of Myocastor coypus. Classification (NCBI taxonomy): domain Eukaryota; kingdom Metazoa; phylum Chordata; class Mammalia; order Rodentia; family Myocastoridae; genus Myocastor; species Myocastor coypus. The sequence continues at coordinate 1,180 of PVJA010028725.1, read as the reverse complement.
CTCCCAGGTGCTGGGATTACAGGCACGTGCCACTACGCCCAGTCTCAGTCACCCTCAATGCACTGAGGATATGGGGCCTGTGGTGCCAGCATTGAAACCCAGCCACTCAGCTCTGCTTAAGCAGGTGCTTTAGTCCGCTGAGCTATCTGGCTGGCCTTTGGGGACTTTTTAAAGTAGTAATTAGTTTGTAGAAAACTTCTGAAAGAAAAAAATAAAAATAAAATGAAGCATCTTTTCACCAGAATTGAGCAAATACTCTTGGAAACAAAAGTATAGCGTATGTAAGTAGACTAAAATCTGGTGCTTGCTTATTTGCCTGCTGAATTCCCCTCAGAATTTCTTAGCAGCAGAATGGAACAAACGCTTGGACAGGCCTCTAGAGAATGTGTTTCTCTGTTGGTTCTCTGCAGGGAGCTCCAGCTAGCATACTGACTGTGGCTAATTGATCGTAGACTATTAGTGTCATAAATTACTTTTCAGGCTACTCAAACCAGTTCTCTTATTTTTCAAGAAAAAACCTCAAGATTTAGAAACATGAAATAAACTGCCTGGGAAATTTTTGCAAATAGCACACCTTTCCTTTTCCCAACTAGACACAAATATGGGAAAGCAATCTAATATCTCTGTTGCTCTGGGTTAATTTAAAAAGAAAAAAATCGGTAGTCTTAATGAGAACGAGGAGCTCCCTGGGACATTGTATGCAGAGCTGGTTCTGCTTTGTGGAGCACTGCTGGGAGCTGCACAACTGACGCCTGGGAGTGCTGTGACTTAGAAGTGTCCTGTCTCATTTTCAGGAAGCAATGCAGAGTCAGGTTACTCCTAACTGTGGGAGAACCAGCCCTGGGAGCAACCCCGTGACTATGGCTGCTCCATTCATCCTTACCTCGGGCGAGGTTGTTAACCTCGCTAGCCTTGTTTCTTCAGCCAACACCAAAAACACCTCAGGTAATATCCTGATAATGTAATACCTACTTTATGGGAATATTGTTGAGACAGATTTTTCTATTTCACTGTGTTTCATACCAGAGCTTCAGTAATGGTTATTAGATGAAAATATGACTTCTTTTTAAAAAGGTTGATCCTGGACAACAATATGCATTGTAGCAAGTTTTGGAAATTTACTACTAAAGTGTTTGGAAACTGTCACGTTGTTTCTTATTAAATGTAATAAAAATTTTTA
>PVJA010028724.1:14386-27443 GCA_004027025.1 Myocastor coypus | reverse complement strand
TTTTTTTTTTTTTTTTTTTTTTTGTCTTTTTGAGATAGGGTCTCTAGCTCAGCGGTCTAAAACACCTGCTTAGGCAACCTCAAGGACTGTGGTTTCCATCCCCAGCACCACATGCTGCGCCAGCCCCACCCCCAGGGCAGGCTGAGCCAGCCATAATATAAAGTTTTGTTTTGTTTTGTTTTTTAAAAAACCATCAGAACAAGATGGCCTCACAATGAGTTGTATGAAACTTTTCTGGCCGGGGAGATAGCTCCATGGCACAAGTGCCTGCCTGGCAAGTGCAAAGTTGTGAGCCCGAACCCCAGCCCCAAGAAAAACAAACAAAAAAAGAGACAAGGTCTCACTGTACAGTTCAGGCTGGCCTTGAACTCACTTTTGTAGCTCAGGCTGGTCTCGAGCTCACACTGACCCTCCTGCCTCAGCCTCCCAAGTGCTAGGATTACAGAGTGCATCATCATGCCTGACTTTCAAAAAGCTTTTTTTTTTTTCCTTTTTTTTTAAACTATGGCTGGCTCAGCCTGCCCTGGGGAGTGGGGGGTGGTGCAGCATGTGGTGCGAGGGATCAAACTGCAGTCCCTGCAGTCACCTAAGCTTGCCTAAGCAGGTGCTTTAGATCACTGAGGCATCTTACTGGCCCTCAAAAAGCTTTTAATAGACTACATATTTTCCACTTGACTTCTGTAGCTCATGCTAATTTTGCACACAGAAAATTGCAGTATATATTACATTCAACTTGGATAAGTTTCAGATAACCAGATAGTGTCAGTTGGCTAAAATTAGCCCAATAATATCCTTTTTTCTTCTCTCTCTCTCTCTCTCTCTCTCTCTCTCTCTCTCTCTCTGTGTGTGTGTGTGTGTGTGTCTCTCTCTCAACAGTGTTACTATGTAGTCCAGGCTGCCCTCCAACTCCCTGTGATCCTCCCACTTTAGTCTCCTGAGTGTCCTGGGTTGTGGGCTTGCAAGTGTGCCCCACAATGCCTGGCTGACAACAGTCTTTCAAAATAGGACACATTGTGTCTGACTTTCTTTTCTACTTTTCACCTTTTAGACCAGACCTCACTATGTAGTTCAGACTGGCCAAGGCTGATGTTGAACTTGCAGTGTTTCTCCTGCTTCAGTCTCCAGAGTGCTGAGACTGCAGGCATGTGCCACAACATCCAGCTGACTTTGCTTTTTAGAAACTACAAGGCGGAGGAAATTGTGTGAATTGTGCACCGTCAGGGAAGTGACTAAAAACGTGATGACAGAATATAAGAGCAACTAATGCAATGCATTTTCCTAAAGAAACCTCAGAAGGTCATTTGGCCTTGCTCGGAACCTCTGAAATCCCAGGCTCAAGTCTCCCCAGGTGAGGGCGGTGGCTGGGGAGAGTTGTGGAGGAGTAGGAAGGGAAACAGGGTCAGAAAGTATGATGGGTTCTAAGAGCTCCATGGAAATGGTGGCATAAAACACCTCCAGGTTATGTCTGAGTCCTCCAAAAATCTCTACAAAGTTTACATAACAATGCCAAGATTTTCAAGGAGCATTACACACAGAAGATCTGCTGGCGCCCTCTGAGACATCTTCTGACTTTGCGGAAGGCCTGAGAGTCGGGCAAGTCTGGGCCTTGCTCCCACCATTTGCTAAGCCTCAAGGCCAGATCAGCAAAGGGGGAAGCACTTGTGCAGGGAGAAGAATGAGCACCTCCCGCTCCATCAGCGCTGTGTCAGCACCTTCGATGCAGGCTTCCCCAGACCTCACGTCAAAGAGGGTAAAGGAACTAGGCCGCTGACTTCCTCCCACCCCACTTCCTCTTCCTGCCCAGCTCCTCCAGGCTGAGGGGTTGTGTTTTCCACTTCCTCCTCCATCCCAGCCCTCAGGGCAGGGCCAGCTTATCCTCACTGTCCCAGAGTTGATCCAGTCAGTCCACCAGCCAAGTGTCCCACAGAAAAGGGACAGAAATGGCTTTCTCTCGTCCTAGGGCAGCAAGCCTCTAGGATCCCAGCTCCAGGTAGGATACAGGAAACAAAACTTAAAGAAGTACTTAAATTCATTGTTTTAATATTTATAAAAGTTCCATTTCACCAATAAATGGTAAACCAGAGTCTCAAATATAGTTCTATCTGGCTTAAATCTGTATATTTGAAAAAGTCATTCTTGCTTGCTTAAATCAACAGCTTCCAACATTGCCAGTTCTGCCAATAATCCATTGTGATTGTGGAATACTGGACTATGTATACAACTACTTTCTCTTAGTTCAGTGAGAAGAAATTTTTGTACCAACAATGATTAGACAACTTATGCCCACATCCTGTGCTCTGTATAACTACTATGAGGACAACAATATGCATTGTATCAGTTATTGGGAATGTACTACTAATGTGTTTCTGAAAATGTCACATTGTTTTGTTTTGTTGTATGGCTGGCTCAGCCTTCCCTGGGGGTGAGGCTGGTGCAGCATGTGGTGCTTGGGATCGAACCGCTGTCCCTGCAGCTGTCCAACTTGCCTAAACAGGTGCAATAGACCAATGAGCCATCTCACCTGGCTGGAGTATTTCTTTTTTTTTTTCTGAGTATTTCTTATTAAAAGAAAAAAAGGGGGCCTGGCGGGATGGCTCAGTGGTCTAAAGCGCCTGCTTGAGAAAGCTTGGGTGGCTTCAGGGACCATGGTTCGATCCCTGGCACCACATGCTGCGCCAGCCCTGCCCTCAGGGCAGGCTGAGCCAGCCATAAAAATGAGTGTATAAACAAATAAAGGTTCTGAAACAAGAAATAAATTAATTAATTAAATTTAAAAATAAATAAATAAATAAATAAAAGAAAAAAAGTCATTCTTCAACTCTTTTCAGATCAAGATCATCTTTGTTTTATATTTTTCAGCCTTTTACTTCATTTTATTACAACTAGAATAAACAGTTCACTACCCTCAGGAGGCTGAGGTAGGAGGATCGCTACAAGTGTAAAGCCAGCCTGAGCTACACAGTGAACTCAAGGCCAGCATGGACTATCAGTAACACCTGGTCTCAAAAACAGAACAACTGCTCATTACCAAGAAAGGTGGTGAGTTAGAACCTGACTGGCGTACCACAGTGAGAGCTTGTCTGAAAGCCAAACCAAATCAATCAAACAAACAAAGAAAACTATTTGCTGATAGCTTATTAAGACTCTCTTTTAGACTGTTGAACTTTTTGCTGCCCTCCACAAGATTAAGTCCTCTGAGGCTTCTGCTGATCCTCAGCTCCAGTATTTGCCCCTCAACTTTGGTTGTTTTACTTGTTTATCCCCTCAGCTTTGAACCTTTCCCCTGTACCATGAGCCCTCTCAAAGCATCTTCAGGTATCACTTGTTTCTGGTAAGGACCCTGACAGTGTACAGGATCTCCATGATGGCTCTTCAACGCACCTGGCAGATAGCCAGTTCAGCTGCACAGCCCTTTCATGGGGCAGAATGGCTGCTGCCCACTAGGGTTGCGCTTCCCAGATACCTTTGCATTAGGATAACAAGGATGGGGCAGACTCGATGTCAGGTTTGCCCAGCAATATTTCCTGCTTGATCCTGGATGCTTTCTGCAGTAGGTTAACTAATGGTCAACCTGTAACACACATCTGAACTGAACCAGCATGGTACTGGGTGTGGAAGGCCCAGCTGATGATTGCCACCAACAGCATCAGAGGAGAACTGGAGGGGAAGATGGTGCGCTGTTGATCCTCCTGGAGATGCTTGTCCTTATGGTTTTCCTGATAAGAGCTCAGCTCTTTGCATAGGAGGAGCTTTGGGACCTTGCTGTGACACCGGTTCTCTTCAGCAGGGCTCTGGTCCTTACCTTGAGCATTGTTTCCTGGCTCCAGGGCAGACCCCTCAGCATACTGCACAGACCCTTCATACTACTGGTGCAGATTTTCTAGCTTCCACCACCACTGGCCTTCCCAGTGCAGATCCACGAAACAGACTTGCATGAGACATTGTTGTGTGCTCTTGGCCTCCAGCTGGACTTATGCAGAACATTGCAGTGGGATCCAGGCCCCAGCTCTGCACTCTTTTGGTCTCTAGTGCGTGGACAGATCTCCTGCACTCTTCTGCATTTGGCTTTTTGGATGAATATTATGAAACGATCCTATAAATTATGCATCCTGTATTAAATCTCTTCCTTTGCAAGCCATGCTCACAACAGTCTCTGCCCTAGCTTGACCCCATCTAAGGCTCTGCAGAAGGCAGGCAGGAGTCATTTTGTGTAGTAAATGCCTGGATCCCTTTCAAAAACAATGATTAAAAACAGCAACTTTATTTTCAAATAATTTTAGACAACTTTAGAAAAGTTCCAAAGACAGTACAAAGAGTTCCCAAGAGCTACACTATTTTGATCCCCCTAATTTACCACCTTCAATTTCTGTGGAGTCCAATTTCAATGTAGTTAATGACTAAACTATAGACGTTGTTCACATTTTACCAGTTTTTCCATTGATTTTTTTTTTCTCTTCTAGGACCTAATCTAAGATACCACATTATGTTTTAGTTGTCTCAGCCTTTTCTAAGCTCTGGCAATGTCTCAGTCTACTTTTCCATGATTTTTTTTTTTTTTTTTGCGGGACCGGAATTTGAACTCATGACCTTATACTTGCTGGGCAGGCACTTGTGCCATGGAGCTATCTCCCCAGCCCCATACTACTTTTCATGATTTTGAGGAGTACTATTTAGTTAGAATTCCAGGAGCCAGTGGGATAGCTCAGCAGTCTAAAGTACCCACTTAGGCAAGCTTAGGCAGGCATAGGGAACCATGGTTCAATCATGCTGTGCTAGCCAGCAAAAAAAAAAAAGAATTGCAGAATAATTTTTAAATTACCAGACATAAAGGGTTGTGGTTGGTCCTATAATGTAATTGTTGACAGTTCAAGGCCAGCCTGGGCTACTGAGTTTGTTTGTTTGTTTTTTACAGTACCAAAGATTGAACCCAGGACCCTGCACTTGCCAGGCAAGTGCTTATTCCACTGAGCTATCTCCCCAACCCTTACAGAGTGAGTTTAATTCCAGTCTGAACTACATAGGGAAGGGCCAGCCTACTAGCTCAGCAGACTAAAGCACCTGCTTAAGCAGAGCACAGTGACCTGGGGTTTGATCCCTTTCTGGCCACACCCCTGGGGTACACTGAGACAGTGATTGAGACTGAGTGTAATGGCACATGCCTATAATCCCAGCACTTGGGAGGCTGTAAACAGGAGAATCACTAGGAGTCTAATCCATGTAGTGAGACCCTGAACACCCTGTAGACCCTACCCTAAATACAGGAAAAATAAATAAATAAATAAATAAACTATACTACATAGGGAGACCCTATCTCAAAAGACAAAAGAAATGGGGCCTGGCAGGATGTCTCAGTGGTCTAAAGCGCCTGCTTAGGAAAGCTTAGGCAGCTTCAGGGACCACGGTTCCATCCCCGGCACCACATGCTGTGCCAGCCCTGCCCTCAGGGCAGGCTGAGCCGGCCATTAAAAAAAAAAAAAAAAAGAATAAATAAACAAACAAACAAACAAAGTTCTGAAACAAGAAAAATAAATAAATAAATATTTTTTTTAAAAAGACAAAAAAAAGAAAAAAAAAAAAACTAATTAAGCAGAAAGGCTGATATTTGTAATTAGGCAGGCTGAGTTCCAGAGTCTATATTGCATAGGAGAAATGAGAGGCAGACTGTTCCCTAGGGTTTGGATTCCCAGGACAACTATTTGGACCTAGGCCTCTTCTTCCTTAATCACTGCAGGGAAGGTGAATGTGGGGGCTGAGGAGTGGGAGATTGGGTGGGGAGTGGGGTGGGGTGGGGGTGGGGGGTGGAGCCCGCTCCCAGCCAGAATTTTAAGGACAGAGGACTTTCAGAGCAGAGACAAAAGGGAAAGTCAGCGCTAGCAGCAGGAGCACAGGAGGGCCCCCCCCCCCCCCCCCCGTGCTTACCCAAGTCTCAGGTGCTTCTGCTTCCAGTACACCATTCTTTCTTTTCACCCTGGTCTCCCCACCAGCAGTGTCTGAGCCCACTCCTGAAAGTTGTGACCCTCAGATAAGCTGGAGCTGAGCAGCATGCTGGAGAGAGCAGCAGGGTCCTCTGGGCTAAGAGCCATCTGAGGGGGATTTTCAGGCCATTGCTCCAGGGCATAGATGGTCTCTCTGATCACTGAATGCCCTCTTTGGTACTAGGGATTCAATTTGAAACATTCCCACTGAATACATTCCTTCATCTTTTAATATTTTGATACAGGGTCTTGCTACATTGCCCAGGCTATATGCCATTGTCTTTCTTTTTTTTTTTTTTTTTTCTGCCAAGAAATGAACTCATGACCTTGCACTTACCAGTCAGGCATTTATGCCATAGAGCTAGTTCCCCAGCCACTATTTTTAAAATCATTATTGTTTTTTTTAAGGAAGGGTCTACAGGGACAGGGTGTTCAGGGTCTCACTACTAGATCAAGCTCTAGTGATCCACCGGTCTACATCCTCCCAAGAGCTGGGATTACAGGTGCGTGCCACCAGCCTAGTCTCAATTGCTGTCTCAGTGCACCCCAGGGGCAGGGCAGGCAGGCAGGCCCAGGGCAAAACTCAGGCCTCTGGGTCTGCTTACAGGCTCTCTAATCCACTGAGCTATTTGGCTGGCCCTGTATGCCAATTTTCAATCATCCTGCCTCAGCTTCCTGGAGTGCTGGGGTTACAGATGTGCACCAACATGCCTGGTTTGAAATGGTTCTTTGGGAACTCCAGTGGTGCAATTGGTTAACTTCAGACACTTAGAGTAAAAAGTTTCATTCTTGAGACTTCTGGAGGAGTTGGAGGCCATTTCACAGCCTGCTTCCGAATTAGCTCTGTTAGACTTTGTTGGACATTGTTTCTTACCCCCAGGAATCTTAGATCTTCAATAAAGAGACAAGTTATTCCTACAGATTAAAGCCAGAGATCAAAACAGCAGATTTTCCAAAGAAAGCACGGGTTTTGAATGCCTTACTCATTGTCCCTTATGCAAACACACAGATAGCTTCTTGGAAAAGAATGCAATGCCCTTTGGAATATTTTTCTTAAAACTAGCTGGGCCTGACAGCACACATCTATAATCCCAGGATTTGGGAGGCTGGGGCAGGAGGATTACTGCAAGTTTGAGACCAGCCTGGCTACAAAGTGATTTCAAAGCCAAACTGAACCGCACAGCAAGACCATGTCTCAAAAAGATAAAAAAACGAAACAACAGCAAAAAACCTTGGGAAGAGAGTCCTGTAGCCCCAGGCTGGCCTCGAACTTGTGATTTTCCTGAATAGCTAGGATCACAGATGTGCCAGGGAGTACAACTAAAATTTGATTTTGTTTTGCTTTAGTTCTGGTTTTGTTTTTTTGCAGTTCAGACCATGTACTTACTTTGTAGCCCAGACAAAGATCCTCCTGCCTCACTCTCCCAAATGCTGGGATTACAGGCATGCACCAAAAATGTTTCTGATTTGCAAAATGTGAACATAATTCATTCATTGTGCTCAAAGTACTACTCTTACCTTGCAATGCATTGGTTTTAGAGCCTATTATTGACAAACTATTCACAATTTACATTTTACTTTCATATAACTAAATCAAATAATCATGATTTAATATGATTTGTCCATAATATGTAAAAAAAATTTTTTTAACTTTATTCATTTATTTGTGTTATGGTCATCTCAGCCTACCTTGGGGGTGGGCTGGCATAGCATGTGGTGCCAGGGATCGAACCATGGTCCCTGTGGCTGCCTAATCTTTCCTAAGCAGGAAGGCTCTTTACACAGCTGAGCCATCTCACCGGCCCCATAATATATTTTTTTAACTTTATTTATTTATTTATTTATTTATTTATTTATTTATTTATTGTCTTTTTGAGACAGGGTCTCACTGTGCAGTTCAGGCTGGCTTTGAGCTCACTTTTGTAGCCCAGGTTGGTCTCAAACTTGCAGCGATCCTCCTGCCTCAGCCTCCCAAGTGCTGGGATTACAGGCGTGCACCACCACGCCCGGCTCTTATTTATTTATTTATTTGTTTGTTTGTTTATTTATTTTGTGTGTGTGTGTGGGACCTGGGTTCGAACTCACAAACTTGCACTTGCCAGGCAGACATTTGTGCTATGGAGCTATCTCCCTGACCCCTTCTTTGTCTTTTTGAGACAGGGCCTCACTATGCAGTTCAGGATGGCCTTGAGCTCACTTTTGTAGCCCAGGCTGGTCTCAAACTTGCACTGATCCTCCTGCCTCAGCCTTTCAAGTGCTGGGATTACAGGTGTGCACCACCATGCTATTTATTTATTTATTTATTTATGGTCAGCTGAGCCTGCCCTCAGGGTGGGACTGAAGCAGCATGTAGTGCTGGATATTGAACCATGGTCCCTGCAGTTGCTTAAGCTTGTCTAAGTAGGTACTTTAGACTGCGAAGCTATCTCTCTGGCCCTGTTCACAGTATTTTAGATGCCTATTGAATTTTTCAAAACAAGATAAAATTGATTATTTGGTTTATGTTATTGGAGAGAATGCTCAGTTTTCATAGCTTTTATATTTTATTTTTTATACTTTTTGGGGAGGGGTCTACAATGTGTTCAGGGTCTTACTACTAGATCCAACTTGTAGTGATCCAACTGTTTACAGCCTTAGATTTCTGTTTTAAGTAGTAGAAAAACAAGTCACATGAGGGTTTGTTTCTATTTTATTTATTTATTTATTTGTGAGACAGGGTCTCACTATGCAGTTCATGCTGGCCATGAGCTCACTTTGTAGCCAAGGCTGGTCTCAAACTCTCCTCCTCCTGTCTCAGCTTCCAATTGCTGAAATTACAGGGGTGCACCACCATGGCCAGCTATGTTTTGCTTTTTGAGATGGGTCTTACTATGTTAATAAGGCTGGCCTCAGACTCGGGCCAATTCTCCTGCTGTGAGCAGGAGTGCTGGGATGACAGCTCTGCATCATCATGCTGGGGCCTGTCACATGAATTTGTAATTTGCAAAAACTTAAAAATCACTAACTATGAAAAAAATAATAAAGGTCAGAATTTAAGCTACAAGTAGCACAACTGAAAAAACAAACAAACAAAAAAAAAACAAGTAGCACAACTCAAATTACCAACAAAGACATGTAATGGGCCGGCGAGATAGCTCAGTGATCTAAAAGCACCTGCTTAGGCAACTGCAAGGACCGCAGTTCAATCCCCAACACTGCAAGCTGTGCCAGCCCCACCCCCAAGGCAGGCTGACTTGGCCTTAACATAAATAAATAAATAAATAAATAAATAAATAAATAAATAGTTTTTTTAAAAAGACATGTAGAAATTACTAAATTATAATGAATATTAGAAAATTCATAAAAGTTGGGCATGGTGGTGCACATCCGCAATCCCAGAATTCAGGAGGCTGATGCAGGAGGATCATAGTAAGTTCAAGACCAGTCTAGGCTCAAAGCCAGCCTGAACTGAAGAAGAGAACCTATCTCAAAAAAGACCAAAAAGAAAAAAAAAAAAAAAAAGGAAAGAAGGAAGGAAAGAAGGAAGGGAGGAAGGAAGAAATAAGGAAGGAAGGAAGGAAGGAAGGAAGGAAGGAAGGAAGGAAAAAAGAATAGGAAACTCACATGATGCTGGACATGGTGGTGCATGCCTATAATCCCAGCACTTAGTAGGCTGAGGCAGGAAGATTGCTCTTTCAGAGTCAGCCAGGATTGCATAATGACCTCAAGGACAGTCTGAGCTATAAAGCAAGACCATCTCAAAACAAAAGAGAGAGCTGGGCGTGGTGGCTCACGCCTGTAATCCCAGCACTTGGGAGGCTGAGGCAGGAGGATCTCTGCAAGTTCGAGACCTGCCTTGGGCTACAAAAGTGAGCTCAAAGCCAGCCTGAACTGCACAGTGAGACCCTGTCTCAAAAAGCCAAAAAAAAAAAAAAAAAAAAGAGAGAGAGAGATTCTTTTCTGTTTGTTTTCTCATTTTTTTTCTTTCAGATTTGGGGGCTGGGGATATAGCTCAGCAGCATTGGCACCTGCCTAGCAAGTACAAGTTCCTGAGATCGAACCCTGGGATGGAAAAAAAAAAAAAGAAGAAGAAGAAAGGGAAAAAAAAAAAACAGATAAGGGCAGAGTTGTACAAGGTAATACTGCTTGTAAAATGTGAAGCCTGGATTTGAGCCCAAGATCTTCCAACACCCAAGCCTATCTGTTGTACATCATGTTACATTGCTTCTCACCTGTCAATTTTTCGGGCTGGGGAGATAGCTCAGTAGAATAAGTGCTTGCTTAGCAAGCTCAAGGGCTTGAGTTCAAACCCTAGTTTCACTAAAAAAAAGAAAAAAAAAAAAAAAGGCCAGGTGTGTTGGCGCCCTCCGTGGGCCAAATCTCAAGACAAGAGTAAACAGAAACTACATACTTCCCTAAGGATGGGCATCAAGGATTGATACTCTGAGTAGGTATCAATCACCTTGAAAGATCCTGGAAAGAGTCACGAGCCCAAGATCAATGGGTGGAGTTCTTGCCTGCTTGCTATGTGACTTGCCTTCCCATTGAATCCCGATGTTAATCAATTTTACCTAAGCAATGGTGCTTATAATCTCATTGGTTGGACCATAGCCTTTGTCCCACTCCATATCCACCTAGGCCAGGTCCCATGTCTTCTCCACAACCTTAGGCCTGCCTCACCACATGACTTTCCTCTATAAAAACCCGGGAAGAAGACAACATCCTGGGCAACCCACTCGGGTCCCCTTCTGTCCCTCTTCCCAGACAGAAGCTTTCTTTTTCTTAAATCTATCCCAGTGTTCTAAAGCACCTGCTTAGGAAAGCTTGGGCAGCTGCTGGGACCGTGGTTCGATCCCTGGCACCACATGCTATACCAGCCCTGCCCTCAGGGCAGGCTGAGCCGTACATAAAAATAAATAAAAAAACAAACAAAAGTTCTGAAACAAGAAAAAAAATAAATAAAATAAAATAATTCTAAAAAAAAAAAAAAATCTATTCTGCCCATAACCTCCATTTGTTCCTAAAATTCATTTATTGGTTTGAGAGAACACAAACTCTTCAGGTTGGGGATCGTTTACCCCTGCATCAGAAGGATCAGTGGGAGGGGCCCGGCAGGATGGCTCAGTGGTCTAAAGCGCCTGCAGGCGGCTGCAGGGACCACGGTTTGATCCCTGGCACCACATGCTTCACCAGCCCTGCCCTCAGGGCAGGCTGAGCTGGCCATAAAAATAAATAAATAAACAAAAGTTCTGAAACAAGAAAAAAATAATAATAATAAAATAAAAATTCTTTAGAAAAAAAAGGATCAGTGGGAGTTCAAGACCAGCCCAGGCTACAAAAGTGAGCTCAATGCCAGCCTGAACTGTATAGCAAGACTCTCAAAAAAGACAAAAAAAACAAACAGAAAAACAAATTTGGAATGAAATCACGGTTCACTTACCGCCCCCCCCCAAAAAAAGCAAATTTACAGCCAAGCTGCCAAGCTTATGCTGCGCTACTGAGCTACATCCCTGGGCCCCCTATCTTTCTGAGACAGGGTCTTACTATGCACTTCAGGCTGACCTTGAGCTCATTATGTAGCCCACACTAACCTCAAACTTTTGTCTTTTTTAAAAGCTTATTTAGGGGCTGGGGAGGTAGCTCAGTAGAATGCAGAATAAGCAGTTGCTTGACAAATGCAAGGACCTGAGTTTAATCCCCGGTTCCGCTAAATAAATAAATAAATAAAGTAAAAAATAAAAATAGGGGCTGGGGAGATAGCTCCAAGGCACGAGTGCCTGCTGGGCAAGTGCAAGGTCATGAGTTCGAACCCTGGTCCCACAAAAAAAATAAATAAATAATAAATAAATAAATAATAAATAAAAGCTTATTTATTTATGTATTTATTGAGACAGGGTCTTGCTATGCAGACTTGTAGTGATCCTCCTGTCTCAGCCACAGAGATCCCCAACCTGAGAAGTACCTGGGACAAGTTCGTGTTCTCTAAAACCAAAGAATGAGTTTTAGGAACAAATAGAGGTTATGAGCAGAATAGGTTTATTAGGGGAAAGAAAGCTCCTGTCCAAGAGAGGAAACAGGAGGGGGGTCCTGAGCAGGTCTTTTATGGAGGAAAACCACGCGGTGAGGTGGGTCTAAGTTGTGGAGAAGACATGGGAACTTAACTGGGTGGGTCTGAGGTGGGACAAAACTGTGGTCAACCAAAGAGATTACAAACTCCATTGCTCAGGTAAAGTAGATTCAAATCTTGGGATCCAATGGGAAGGCAAGTCACATAGCAAGCAAGCAGGCAAAAATATGACCTATTGGGCTTGGGCTGGTGACTCTTTTCAGGCTCTTTCAAGGTGATTGATACTTATTTAACATATCAATCCCTGATGCCCACCCTTAAGGAAGTATGTAGTTGCTTTGGTTTACTCTGGCCCACTGTGGAGGAGTGTCTGTCTCTAGCTATAAAGTCACCTTGTCTTGTCATCCCTGAGGGCCTGGCCCTGTCTAACTGCCTATCATATTTTTACTTAATTTAGCTACCTACAACACTGGGATTATAGGCATGTGCCCACCATGCTAGGTTTCAGGGTTTCCAGGGTTCTGGAGCCAGCGTGGCATGTGATACCGGGGACAGCAGGTGCTTAGACCACCAGCCAACCTATCTCCATAGCCCTTTTGTTGTTGTTTTTGAGAGAGTCTCATTGTGCAGTTCAGGCTGGCCTTGAGTTCACTTGTGTAGCCCAGGCTGGTCTCAAACTTGCACTGATCCTCCTGCCTCAGCCTCCCAAGTGCTGGGATTATAGGCCTGCACCACCATGCCAGGCTATTTTTTTTTTTTTTTGTCTTTTTGAGGCAGGGTCTCACTATGCAGTTCAGGCTGGCCTTGGGCTCACTTTCATAGCCCAGGCTGGTCTTGAACTCACACCAATCCTCCTGCCTCAGCCTCCCAAGTGCTGGGATTACAGGCATGCGCCACCATGACCGGCTGGCTCTACAGATTTCTTACAGCTTTCCTTTCCATTTTTTTTTTTTGGGGGGGGGTGAGTATAGGGAATCAAACTTGTACTTGCCAGGCAGGTGTTTATGCTACTGAGCTATCTCCCCTGCCTCCTTTC
>PVJA010028724.1:0-14286 GCA_004027025.1 Myocastor coypus | reverse complement strand
GCCTCCTTTCCTGTATTAGGAAAGCTCTCATTACAGAGAAAGTAAAAGCTACAAGTTTGCCTAGAAATGTAAGTTTTTTATTATGGGCATGGTGGTGCACATCTATAATCCTGGGCAGCTGAGTAGGAGGAATGCAGTGATTTGGAGGCCAGCCTAAATTACAAAGCAAGATCCAGTCTCAAACACCTCAAATAGGTACCTAAAATAAAAATTTAAAAATGAATAAAAAATTTAAAAAGGACTCACTTTATTGGTTCATTTTGAGAGCTTCAATTCAATAACATAGGATGTAGGGCTTGGGAAAGTAGGCCACCTACTTCCAATGTGGAGTGCTTGAAACAATACGCTGAGAAGCTAGGACTGGGCCATAGCATAATGCAGGCAGCTAACAATTGCTCAGCTGAGTAGCATTGTCATCTGCATCTGTGTCTTAGGAGGAAGTCAGTGATAGTGTATAAAGATCGTGAAAGATGTGGATGGTGAGGAAAGTTAATTGATGGCAAAGGTCCAGACAAAGGATGCTTGACTGTGGTTGCTGTAGGGGAAACTGGGATCAATTCAAAAGGGATGAGGAGACCCAATAGTAGAGGTGATACTATTTGGTATTGTATATATAAGGAGGGAGAGCAAGGATTCTGATAGGACTGCCTTTTCTGGCCCAAATGAGAGAAGAGGCAGAAGCCCAGAGTTGCTGGAGTGAGGGGCGTGTCCATAGAAAATGCCTGTGGCTTCCCAGGCAGGGCTATACTGCTGGACAGTTAGGTCAGGGGAATTTCTTCCTATAAAGGAAAGGAATACTGTTGTAATGGGAACAGCTCATTTTTATAGTGCTCAACCACTGGCGCTCCAAACCCAGAGGTAGTTATTACCTCACCAGCAGTAAAGCTTGATTATAGCCCCTGACTGCTTACTGTGTGAAAGCACTTGGTTCCTGCAACTCCACAGGCAAAATGATATTCATTGTGATTAATTATCATGTGGCTCAAAGCAAAGACTAAATCATTTACTGTGGTTTTTCCAGGATGCCAGTAAGCTTTCTTTTTGGAGTCTTCAGGGCAAGGAAATTGGGCAGCAACGTGGACGGCCTTCAGCTGTTTCCAAGTGAGAGCAGCTCAGACCTGAAAGTGCCACCAGCCCTATGGTCTATCTAGGCTTCCGATCCTCCTGGTTGTTAGATGCTTCTATTTTGAACACAGTACCCACCATCCTTCTACTCCCCCTCGACTACCCCCGTTTCCCGGATCCTGGGGAGGAGTCATTAGTGACCCCGCCCGCCGCCCCGCCCCCGCCCCTTAGGTCCCACCCCAAGTACTGCTCTGGCTGTTGCGCGTGCGCGCCGGCGCTGGCCTTAGACGCGGAGCAGCCATGATGGTGGGTGTTCTCAGCTGCGCCGAGCCCCGGGCGCGCAGCGGGGGCGGCGGGCGCGGGGCGGGAGCGGGCACCGCGCCGGCCCGACACTAATGTCTTCCTTTGTGTCTCCCCCATCCTCCCATCTCCCCCGGCGCGCTTGGTCCGCTGGCCCAGCAGGAAGGCCTGGACGACGGCCCCGACTTCCTCTCGGAGGAAGACCGTGGAGTAAGTTCTGTCTGGTTCCCTGTTGCGGGACCCTCCCTTCCCAGTGTCTCTGGCAGGCCCAGCCCGGGTGTGGTCCGAGGAGAGGGCTCCTGCCGCGCTCATTCTTTGCCACAGCTCTCCTAGGGTTTCCTCGCTGCATCGGCCCCGCCCTCCTGCAGCGCTTCCTTCCCTGGGGCCGCTCCGCTCCAGGTTTCCCTCAGTCGCGCGGCTGTTCTCTTGCTGGGAGCAACCCTGGGTCCGACCCTCTGGTGACCTCCCTTCTCCGAGGCTGGCGGCAGGTGAAAAAGTGGAGGTGGAGGCGGAAGCTGCAGCTTTTCCTCTCTTGTCACTTTGGGCCGAGAAACCCATGCTCATACCTGGTCGGCACCTTTGGTAGTCTTTTACCTTTGAAACCCATTGCTACCCACCCGCACCGAGCACGGCGCTCTTTTTTTTTTTTTTTTTTTTTTTTTGAGACAGAGTCTCGCTATGCAGTTCAGGCAGGTCTTGAGCTCACTTTTGTGGCTCAGCCTGGTCTCACTCGCACCGATCCTCCTGCTTCAGCCTCCCAAGTGCTGGGATTATAGGCATGCACCACCACACTCGAACCTCTTTTTTGTTGTTGTTGTTGGTGGTGGTACCAGGAATCAAACACAGGACCTTGTGCTTGCCTGGCACACACTTAAACCACTGAACTATCTCCCTTTTGCAAGTACTTTTACAGTCACCAATCTCAACTGTTCTTCAGTGACCTTTGACAGATTTTACAGAGAGGGTAGACCACTTTTTAAAGAGAGTCTCTAGTCCAGGCTGGCCTCTAACTCAAGGTAATCGTGAATTCTGGAATTATAGGTGCTATCATTTTTTTTTTTTTTTTGTGTGTCTTTTTTGAGACAGGGTCTCACTATGCAGTTGAGGCTGGCCTTGAGCTCACTTTTGTAGCCCAGGCTGGTCTCAAACTCGCACTGATCCTCCTGCCTCAGCCTCCCGAGTGCTGGGATTATAGGCGTGCGCCACCAGGACCGGCTTATAGGTGCTATCATGCCCAACTACTTTTTTTTTCTTTTATGGCCCGCTCAGCCTGCCCTGGGGGTGGGGCTGGTGCAGCATGTAGTGTTGTGGATTGAACCACAGTCCCTGTGGTTGCCTGAGCTTTCCTAAGTAGGCACTTTTAGACCACTGAACCATTTGCCCGCTGCCAGCTATTTTTTAACCTTAAAAAAAAAAAAAAAGCAAGATTCCCTTGGAGTTCCCCCCAGCTTTATTCAATTATGACTGACATGATAATTGTACATATTTGATAGTACATGATAATTTGAAATCTATTGTGAAATCATTACCACTGTCAAGGCAATGACGCTAACCTCACTCGCCCCCCTCCTTCTAAAATCTCAGTAAACATTGGATGTGTATTCTTACAGTTACCATACTGTACATTAGGTCTGCACAACTTACTCATCTTTACAACTGTGTTCTCTTTGACTAGTGTCTTTCCCCTCTCCCACCCTAGTAGCCACCTTTCTACCTTAGTATCCAGGGCTATGCAGGCTCCTGTTTCTTCTCCCACATCACCCCTACACCATGGGGCTTGGTCGAAAGGTGATAATGTTAAGAGTGTCTTGTACAAGTGAGCACTTGAAAAATATTGATAGGTAATAGTTGCCTCTCTGTGCTGAGTGCCAGGGCTCCTTCACATTCCCCAGCTTGCGTTAATTTTCCACAAATTTTCCACTTTGTTTTCACTGTACTTATCTTAGATAATGTGAGAGAAATCTCTTGGTAGATTTTGATAGATTGTGTGTGTGTGTGTGTATGTGGTGCTGGGGTTTGGACTTGAGACATCAAATAAGGTAGACATTTGTTCTACTGCTGAGCTACATCCTTGGCCGTAGGTGACAGAATCTTGTAGGATACTTTTGCTGTTTGTAATGAGATGAAGCTGATGACCTCTTGTCAAGCTTTCAAGTAGAAAGATGCAGAGAGTGCATCATTAGTTTCTGAATAATGCAGAAATATCAAGGATTTCTACTTCTTTTTTTTTCTTTCTTTGCTAGTTCCTTTTTTTTTTTTTTTTTTTTTTTTTTTTTTTTTTTTTTTTTTTTTTTTTTTTTTTTTTTTTTTTTTGTCTTTTTGAGACAGGGTCTCACTATGCAGTTCAATGAAGGCTGGCCTTGAGCTCACTTTTGTAGCCCAGGCTGGTCTTGAACTCTCACTGATCCTCCTGCCTCAGCCTCCCAAGTGCTGGGATTACAGGCATGCACCACCATACCTGGCTCGGCACTTATTTTATTTATTTATTTATTTCTTAAAGAATTTTATTTTATTTTATTTTTTCTTGTTTCAGAACTTTTGGTTATTTATTTATTTTCATGGCCAGCTCAGCCTGCCCTAATGGCAGGGCTGGCGCAGCATGTGGTGCTGGGGATGGAACCGTGGTCCCTGCAGCCGCCCCCTAAGCAGGCGCTTTAGATCACTGAGCCATCCCACTGGGCCCCCACTTTTTTTTTTTAAATGCTTAGTTTTTTGTTTGTTTGTTTTTGTGGTACAGGGGTTTGAGCTCATGATCTTGCACTTGCCAGGCAGGCACTTGTGCCACAGAGCTATTTCCCCAGCACTCCCTTCCCCCGCCTTTTTTTTAAAGAAGGTTCTCACTGAGTCACTGCATTGCTAAGGCTGTGGTATAAGTCTGCTGCTTCAGTTTCCTAGAGTGCTGGGGTTATAGGCTTCAGCACCACACCCCTCTGAATCTTTGCATTAATGTCTTTATTCCTTTGTAAAGTTTGCCAGAACTGGGGATATATAATTCAGTTGATAGACTCTTGTCTAGCTTGCAGAGGGTCCTGATTCAGTCCCTAGCCTCTAAAAGGTAAAAAGAGGGCTGGGGAGATAGCTCAGAGGAATAAATGCTTGCCTGGCAAGCGCAAGGGCCTGAGTTCAATCCCTGGTACCACCAAAAAAAAAGGTAAAAGGTAAAAAGAAAAAAAAAGTCATCAGTTAGCTTTTACAATGTCATTTTGAGGGCCTGGTAAGATAGCTCAGTGGTCTAAAGTGCCTGCTTTGGTAAGCTTAGGCAACCCACAGGGACCATAGTTTGATCCCCAACACCACATGCTGCTCCAGCCCCAGCCTCAGGGCAGGCTGAGCCAGCCATAACAAATAAAGTTTGGGAAAAAAAAATGTCATTTTGAATAAATAATGTGTATGGGTGCCCATAATGGAGCATACCTGTGATCTAGTATAGGAGAGACTGAGGCAGGAGAATCTTGAGCTGGAGACCCAGGAGAATTTCCAGCTACATAGTGAGGCCTTGCCTCAAAAAGAAAAAAAAAGTTATATGTATACATTGGTTCCTCGTTTTTCTCTTGTGGATGGAGTGAATCAGTAATATTCTAGCTGGTCACTATTGAGCCCTACAAAAGCATTTTTGTTGTTGTTGTCTTTTTGAGATGAGGTCTCAGTATTGCAGTTCAGGCTGGCCTTGAGCTCACTTTTGTAGCCCACAATGGTCTTGAACTAGCACCAATCCTCCTGCCTCAACCTCCCAAGTGCTGGGATTACAGACATGCACCACCACACTTGGCCTTCAAAAGCATTATTTCATTGATATTATTTATTCCTCTGAAGCCTTCAGTGTCCTGCTTTGTAGATAACACATTTGACTTTTGGAGAAACTGTTAGTGGTCTGAAGTTATACAAAAGTAAGGGAGAGCTGAATTTGAGCTTTTCAGCTTGGAGATATATATATATATATATATATATATATATATATATATATATATATATGAATGATACACATTTTTTCTTTTTTGATTTGGTCTTTTTTTTTTTTTTTAAGAATTTTATTTATTTATTTATTTTTGTTTCAGAACTTTTGCTTATTTATTTATTTTTATGGCTGGCGCAGCATGTGGTGCCGGGGATCGAACTGCGGTCCCTGCAGCTGCCCAGGCTTTCCTAAGCAGGTGCTTTAGACCACTGAGCCATCCCACCGGGCCCCTTATTTATTTTTATATTATGGGCAGCTCAGCCTGCCCTGGGGGTGGGGCTGGCGCAGCATATGGTGCCAGGGATTGAACCATGGTTCCAGCGGTTATCTAAGCTTGCCTAAGCAGGCACTTTAGACTGCTGAGCCATCTCACTGGACCTAAAAATATATTTTAAAGCTGGTCATACCGTGCAATTCAGCCTATCCTTGAACTCACTGTGTAGTGTAGCCCAAGGTGGCATTGAACACAAGACAATCTTGTCTTACCCTCCTGAATGCTGGAATTATTGTTATTTTGTGTGTGTGTGTGTGTGTGTGTGTGTGTGTGTGTGTGTGTGTGGGACGGGGTTCAAACTCACGACCTTGCACTTGCCATGCCAAGCAGGCACTTGTGCCATGGAGCTAGCTCCCTAATCCCTGTTTTGTTTTATTTTATGTATTTAATACAGGGTCTATAGCATTGGTTCTCAACCTTTCTAATGCTGTGACCCTGCAATACAGTTCCTCATGTTGCAGTGACCCCAAACCAAAAAATAATTTTGGTGGCTACTTCAAAGCTAACTTTGCTACAGTTATGATTTAGGACGTAAATACCTGATATGCATTACATATTCTCATTGCTACAAATCAAACATAACTTAAACATAGTGATTAATCACAAAAACAATATTTAATTATATGTTGAGAAATATTTATTACTAATTCCAATAAATAACATTTCACCATGGCATAGCATGGGCTTAAATATATATTTTCTGATGGCTTTAAGCAGCCCCTGTGTTTTGGGGTCGTTTGACCCCTACTGGGGTCTGGGCCCACAGGTTGAGAACCACTGGTCTATAGGGTCTCACTACGTAGATTGGACCCATAGTGATTCTCCTGTTTTTAACTTCTCAAGTGCTGGAGTTACAGGTGTGGACCACCGTGCCCAGTCAGTGTGCCCCAGGGGCGGGGCTGACACAACACATTGGAGATCAAACCCCAGTCATTGTGCTCTACCTAGGTAGGCACTTTAGTCCACTGGATTATCTGGCTGGCCCTCAAGAGCTGAATTTTATTTTATTTTATTTATTTATTTATTTATTTATTTATTTATTTAGTCTTTTTGAGGCAAGGTCTCACTATTCAGTTCAGGCTGGCCTTGAGCTCACTTTTGTAGTCCATGCTAGTCTCAAACTCACACTGATCCTCCTGCCTCAGCCTCCCAAGTGCTGGGATTACAGGTGTGCACCACCACGCCCAGCTTAAGAGCTGAATTTTAAACACAACTTTAATATGTATGTTATATATGTAAAATTTTTTTAAAAAGCTAAATTTTAAATCTTGTTTCCAGGGCCTGGCAGGGTGGCTCAGTGGTCTAAAGCACCTGCTTAGGAAAGCTTAGGCAGCTGCAGGGACCACAGTTTGATACCCGGCACCACAAGCTGCGCCAGCCCTGCCCTCAGGGCAGGCTGAGCTGGCCATAAAAAATAAATAAATAAACAAACAAAAGTTCTGAAACAAGGAAAATAAATAAATAATTCTTTAAAAAATCTTTTTTTCTACAGCTAGGGCAGGCATTCTTTCATATGTGTGTGTGTGTGTGTGTGTGTGTGTGTGTGTGTGTGTTATGTAATATATGTTATTTTTTTAAAATTTTTATTTTATTTAAACCTTATTTATTTGTGTTATGGCTGGCTCAGCCTGCCCTGGAGGTGGGGCTGGCACAGCATGTGGTGCCCAGATCCAGCTGTAGTCCCTGAGGTTTCCTAAACTTTCCTAGGCGGATGCTTTAGACCACTGAGCCATCTCACTGGCCCTATTATTATTATTATTTTTAACTTCTGTTTATTTATTTATTGTTATGGCCGGCTCAGCCTGCCCTGAGAGCAGGGCTGGTGCAGCATGTGGTGCTGGGGATTGAACTGCGGTCCCTGCAGCCTCCTAAGCTTTCCTAAGCAGGTGCTTTAGACCACTGAGCCATCCTGCCGGGCCCCTCTGTTATTATTTTTTGATTGGAGTCTCACCATAGTTTAGATTGGGATTACAGGTATGTGCCACTACACTCAGTGATACAGGCAATTCTCAGAGTGGACTTGGATTTTTTTTTTTTTTTTTTTTTTTTTTTTTTTTTTTTTTTTTTTTTTTTTTTTTTTTTTTTTTTTTAATTTTAGGGAAAGGTCTACAGGGTGTTCAGGGTTTCACTACTAGGTCTCACTGCTAGATCAGACTCGTGATCTGCCCATTTACAGCCTCCTGAGAGCTGGGATTACAGGCACACACTACCATGCCCAATCTCTTTCCATTTCAGCATACCCCAGGGAGCACCCTAGGGATGGGCCTGGGCATTGAACCATTGGCTCCTGTGCCTGCTCAAGACCTTGGAATTCTTATATCAGAAACACCTGGGATGTTTGAAAGCAAAAAGGTTTTCCACCTTTAATAAATTAGTCCCATATGGGAGGCAGATAACTGATTTTTAATTCAGTACACAAGGAAACGGCATGGTGCCACACTCCTGTAATTGTAGTTTCCTGCAGGCTGCGACAGAAGGAGCACTGTAAATTGGAGGCCGGCCTAGGCTACATAGGGTTACCCTGTCTCACCATACCCTGCTCATCTTCCCAAAAAAGATGTTTCTCTTTCGCATTAAAGTTTGATTACTGTTTTTTTGTTTGGTTGTTTTTCAGATTTAATTGTGTTTTAAAGAGTAAAAATAGCAGAAACAAAGAGAAAAAACAATAACATTGATTACTGTTGTGCAAAATGTTTTGCTGTTTCCCCATTTCAGAAACAGGAATATCTGGCTTGCTTTAATTTCCTTAGAATGCATTTTTTCCTGAAATACATTGCTATGATGATACATTGCCAGTATCTTAAGAGACTGCAGCTTTTTTGGGCCTGGCAGGATGGCTCAGTGGTCTAAAACACCTGCTTAGGCTGCAGGGACCGCGGTTTGATCCCTGGCACCACATGCTGCGCCAGCCCTGCCCTCAAGGCAGGCTGAGCTGGCCATAAAAATAAATAAATAAACAAAAGTTCTGCAACAAGAAAAAAAAATAAAGTAAAAATAAAAAATTTTAAAAAATAAAAAGATACTGCAGTTTTTGTTCAACCTTTAAGAGAAAGAGTCTTTTAGTGACACTCATAATCCCAGCACTCTGGAGGCTAAGGCAGGAAAATTGCTAAGATGCCAACCTGGGCTATAAAGTGAGTTCAAGATGAGCCTGAACTGTAGAGACCTTATCTTAAAAATAAAAAATCCGGGAATATTAGCTCCATGGTATAGCACCTGATTGGCAAGCAAAAGGTCATGAGTTGGATCCCCAATATAAAAAAGAAAGCAAAGATAGTTTTGACAAAGAAAAGCATAAGTACATATTTGGTAGGAGTTGCAAAGGAGAAACAGTTTAAACATTAACGTGTATAAAGTGGAAAGCAAAGTTAAAGTCAGTGTTTTAAAGGAACTCCCCTATCCCCTAGCCAGTCCAGTTTTCATGACAATATTCTGATCAAAACAAAACCCTGTAGGGGCTGGGGAGATCGCTCAGTAGAATAAGCTCTTGCCTGACAAGCACAAGGCCCTGCGTTCAATTCCCAGTTCTGGGGGGGCGGGGGGGACACACACAGTGTTAAGAAAATACTGTTTTATGAGACACTAACAGGTGGGTTTTAAGAGTACATCTAGAGGGGCTGGGGGGGAGTACATCTAGAAAATTACAGACTTGTGCTTAGATTACTCCAGCCTTCTGCATATTAGGGCTCCCCCACCCTAAGAAAGGGCAGTAACATTATTTACTAAGCAAGTGAGCCCTTTGAACTGAATACATTTTGCTGTGTTGTGCTGTGCTTGAGCAGTACATGCCAGAGGGATGGCATAATTCAGCATTTGGTTTCAATTTAAACATGTTTGTTTTTGAAAATTTATGTGGAGTAGCTTCATCACTTGCACCCTAGGCATGCTCCTCCCTCAGTATTTTCTTTTCCTTAATGATAATCATTATCCGGTTGTGCAAGAAACCTCTGATTCAGACATAACCTTCATCCTCACTGACTTTTTACCTTGGCAGTATTTCTCCTGTTCTTTTCTGTGGACCCAGTTAAAGTCTTCAGCACTTGCCTGGATTGTAGCTGTACCAATCAGTCAGGTGTCCTTAGTTCTTCTGCTTTGCAATTCACTGTTAGTTAAGGTAAATAAAATGATTACATTTTTCCTCTAGTCTTAACATACTTCTTTGGACTTTTTTTGAAGAAGGTCTTATTGTGTAGCCTAACAGGCCTTGAGCTCATAGCCCATATTGAGTTCACAGGTGATCCTCTTGCCTCAATTTCCTGAACCATGTCTCACTGGCTGGTTTTAATTTGCCATCCTTACCCCATACACTTTAGTCTGCTTGTCATTCTCCAAGGATCTCTGTGCTTTATGCATGCATTTCAGTATTGTGAAGTTCTTTCCCCTTACCTTCCACTTGATACTCAGTTTATCTTTCAAGACTTGCAGATGGGCGTGGTGGTGCACCCCTATAATCCCAGCACTCAGGAGGCTGAGGCAGGAGGATTGGTGAGAATTCGAGACCAGCCTGGGTTACAAAACTGAGCTCAAGGCCATCCTGAACTGTACAGAGAGACCCTGTCTCAAAAAGACAAAAAAAAAAAAAAAAAAAAAAGACTTGGCTAAGATAACATATTTTCATTCTCACCTGCACAGTATTTGGCTTAACCATGTTCCACACTTAAAACTTTCAGATCAAAATATGAGATAGTGTTGGCTGAGGATTTTAAAAAATGAGTAAGACAGAGTTCTTGCCCTGAGATCATCACTGTGGTAAGGAGATAGCTTTTAATCCCTTGTGATAAAGTTCCATCAGATTATGAAAGAGTGTTTAGTTTTAGGGGAGGGGAATGTGATAAGGATAAAGTAATAGTTACTTGCATAGCATTTGCAGTGTACCTGGGACTTTCCATACATTAACTCAATTATCAGATTCCTCTAAAGTAGCTGCTGCTGTTTGGAAAAGAGCACTGATGTTTACAAATATTGAGTGACTTGCCCAGATTGCACAGCCAGACAGGCATGAGCTTCTGTGTTATGGCCTGGATGAGACCTTAAATGTTGGTTCAGAAGTTGTAGACTGCTTGGGAAGTAGTCAGGAGGGCCTGCCAACAGGAGGGAGACGGGTGTAGGACATCTGTTTCTGCCTGGTGAGCCTGTTCTTACAGGGACAGAGGCTGTAAAGGAGCTATGGCTCAAACAGAAAAAGCATAGCATGATAAAGGCTCCAGTCAGTAGGAAGTACTGAGCGTTATTTATTTGTGCAGAAACAAGGTCATACTGTGTAGTCCAGGCTGGTTTTTTTTTGTTTGTTTGTTTTTTGGGTTTTTTTTTTGGTCTTTGAGACAGGGTCTTGTTATGCAGTTCAGGCTGGCCTCGGGCTCACTTTTGTAGCCCAGGCTGGTCTCAAACTCAGACCAATCCCCTTGCCTCAGCCTCCCAAGTGCTGGGTTTACAGGCGTATGCCACCACACTCAGCCTCCAGGCTGGTCTTGAACTCCATATAGGCCAAGTATGCCTTAAACTCAAATGCATGGTACTCCTGCTCAGCCTCCCAAGTGCTAGGATCAAGGGTATATGCCACCACACATAGCATGCTGAACGGGGCCCAGCGGGATGGCTCAGAGGTCTAAAGCGCCTGCTTGGGAAAGCTTAGGTGGCTTCAGGGACCGCGGTTCGATCCCCGGCACCACATGCTGCACCAGCACTGCCCTCGGGCAGCTGAGCCGGCCATAAAAATAAGTGAATAAACAAACAAAGGTTCTGAAACAAGAAAAAATAAATAAATAAATAAATAAATAAATAAATAAATAAATAAAACATAGCATGCTGAGGGATTTTAAAGTAGGAAATATATGTCCCCAGATGAAATTGTACTGTAGATCACTGATGCGGAGGGTGGATTGATGTTTCATTTCAGAAAGCAAAGAAGCCAGTTAACAGAGAACAGAAGCAGTGCAGGTAGGAAATGACTGAAGTAGAAGATAGGAGAGGGTATAAAGGAGAGGACATAGTGGAGGTGGAGTTGATAGGGCATAGTGACCAAGGACAAGTACTGAGCAGAGAAGATTTGAATATGAGGAGCAGCAGGGAAAGTGAGATCCTGTCTCAAAAAAGATGGAAAAATTTAAAAAATTGATCCTCAACCTGGGAAAAGAAGTAATGAAATAGAGGATGCTGATAGATTGGGTAACTGAAGGTATGATTTGTCCCAATCATATGTGTGGTAAAAGTGTCAGAAAACAGGAGGAAGAAGCACTTACAACATAGTTGATTGTCTTTCTTTGAAAAAAAAAAAAAAAGGCAGAGTTTTGGTTTGCTTTAGTGTATTCATCTTTTGTCTTTTTGAGATCGGTTTCACCATGCAGTGTAGCTGGCCTTGACCTGCTTCAAGAATGCTGGGATTACAGTCATGTGCCACCATGCCCAGTTATGGTGGCCAGCACAGTGTGTCCGAGGTTCCAGGGCCTTCATGGCATGTGGTACCAGGGATGGAACTTGGATCCGTGAGTTTGCCAAGCAGGTGTTTAGACCACTGAGCTATCTCCCTGGCCCTAGGAAGTCATTTTATTTTATTTTATTTTATTTATTTATTTTTTTTTATGGGTGGCTCAGCCTGCCCTGAGGGTGGGGCTGGCACAGCATGTGGTGCCACGGATCGAACTGAGGTCCCTGTGGTTGCCTAAGCTTGTCTAAGCAGGTGCTTTAGACCACTAAGCCATCTCACCAGCCTCTAGGAAGTCATTTTAAATAAATTTTTAAAACTACTTTATACGATACACTACCATATATTGCTGTAGTATATAACTCACTATTAGTAACTATAATAAATGTCTTCACTAATTATATGTGGACAGTTGACCTACATGTAAAAGAACAGGATCTCTAAATTATTTTTTAAATGATACTGTCTTGTTGCTTAGCTTGTGTTGTCTGCCCTGGTCCTTTTGACTAATATTTAACTTAGTCTCTAACAACAACAAAAATATTACTGTTTAAAGTTTACTGACCTCAGTAAGGATTAAACCTCTGAATGTAATTAAAAATTTCCACAAACTGAATTTACTAGCTGCAGAATGTTAATTAAGTGTTGATGAATCACAGATGGTTTGCATTCTTTTCTCTAGACAGCACAGAAAATCTGCTCAAAAAATCTGTAGATTTTGTATAATGGACGTTAAATTTAAAATACACCTTATCAACTCTTAAGATGCAGTTGAGGCGCACGCCTATAATCTCAGCACCTGGGAGGCTGAGGCAGGAGGATCGGTGTGAGTTTGGAACCAGCCTGGGCTACAAAAGTGAGATCAAGACCAGCCTGAACTCCATAGCGAGACCCTGTCTCAAAAAAAAAAAAAAAAAAAAATGCAGTTGATTAATGAACTTTTTTAAAAGGGTCTGGCCATGTAACCCAGACTGCCCTTAAAATTCTGACTCTTGCCTCTGCCTCCTAAAGTGCTGGGGTAAAAGGCATGCACTAGCACACCCAGCTCCTGAAGTGTATTCTAGTAATAGTGTTAATTTATTTACTTTGGTTTTTAAAACAGGGTCTCCCTATGTAGTTTAGGGTGACTTTGAACTCATAGTGTAGCCCAGCTGGCCTCAACTCACAGTTGTTAGGATTACAGGTGTGTGCCAGCATACCTGGACAGTATTAAGCTGCATCCTCAGCCCCTGAACTTCTGATTCTACTTACTGTGTGTGTGTGTATTGCAGTACTGATGATTGAATAAATCCTGGACTTCTTAACTAGAGTTTTAGAAATAGGTTAGTTAATTACACTTTAATTATTTCATACCTTTGCAGCTGACTAAGCTTTTTATCCCCAAATCAGATTTTGTTGGTGCATTTTAGATATATATAGTGATCCCATTCATTATAATTTATACCTACATATCATATAAGTTGATTCTTTTTCCCCTATTGCTCTTCCCTTCAACTCTTTCTCCCCCTCCATTTACAAAAGCTTTGTTTCTATGCTTTCTTTCTTTTATCTTTTTCCTTTTTACTATGTTTAACTTTTGTATTTTGCTAGAATTTTATTTATTTGTTTGTTTGTCTTTTTGAGACAGTGTCTTGCAGTTCAGGTTGGCCCTGAGCTCACTTTTGTAGCCCAGGCTGGTCTTGAACTCCCACCGATACTCTGCCTCAACCTCCCAAGTGCTGCGATTACAAGTGTGCTCCACCATACCCAGCTATTTTTTTTTAACTATTTATGTTATGGCTGGCTCAGCCTGCCCTGGGGGGTGGGGCTGGTGTAGTATGTGCTGCTGGGGATTGAACCTTGGCCCCTGCAGCTGCATAAGCTTGTCTAATTAGGCACATTAGACCACTGAGCCATCTCACCAGCCCTGTAGAATCATATTCTTTAAAAAGAGTAAGGGGGGCCCAGGGAGATAGCTCCGTGGCATAAGTGCCTGCCTAGCAAGTGCAAGGTCATGAGTTTGAACCCCGGTCCCACAAAAAAAAAAAAAAAAAAAAGAGTAAGGGGCCAGTGAGATGGTTCAGCTGTCTAAAGCACCTGCTTAAGAAAGCTTAAGCAGCCACAGGGACTGCAGTTTGATCCCTGGCACCACATGTTGTGCCAGCCCCATCCCCCGGGCAGGTTGAGCCGGTCATTATATGTGTGTGTGTGTGTGTGTGTGTGTGTGTGTGTGTGTGTGTGTATATATATATGTGTATATATATATATATATATATATATATATATATATAT